>JASANG010002903.1:0-10665 GCA_030248215.1 Enoplolaimus lenunculus
CAATTTTAGTGCCACAACTTTTCGCTTTTCATCCCTTTTTGGGACTTAGGCCCGACTGCCCCTATGGATTCGGACATGGTACAATCGCATTATAAATATATTTTAAAGTCTAGGTTTCCTACACAACTAATGACAAATACCCTGTAACAAAAAATTGGCCAAATTATCATATGTCATTTTAACCTTGTTTCGTGATGCGTTCAGCGGTTAAGATATTTCATTATCGTAACTGTAAATAACAAACAAATTGGACTCTGATGAAAAATTCAGCTTGATATTGGATATCAGAAAAATGGAAATATCCTTAAAAAGAAATATATTTTTTCTTACCAAGTTTATATCTGAGTATGAGTACAGAGGTGCGTTGTGGCCAGTTTTGTTGTCCCATGGTCCTGCCATATCATAAGTCATTAAATTAACAAAATCAAAATACCTGAAATATGTAGTAATGTCAGTCTTTACGTTTACCATTGGTTTGGATTGCACACAAAATCACCAGTCGTTTGTTAAAAGCTCTATAGTGTCTATTAAACGTTAACTGGACAAGCTACACCGTCCGCGGTAGCATGCATAGCTAGTACTCGACGCCAAACGATATCTAAGAAACTATGTCCGGACACCTAAATAAAAGACATTCGGACGCAAATATAAGATATTTGACATATTCGAAAGAAGCGAAACTTGTCAGTAATGCGTGGTTTCACCACGGTGTTTTTGGCGGAAAAATTCAAATTTTGGCGGCAAATTCAAATTTTGGCGGGAAAATTAAATTTTGGCGCAAAAATTAATTTATCTGTATAAAATTCAAATTTTGGCGGGGAAGCTCAAACTTTGGTGGTAAATTTAAGATTTAGTGGCAAAATCTTCTACTGATACAAGTTAGGCCTTGTGCATAATATCAGTGTTCCAGTGCGAGCCTGCGCCTCTTCTCTATCACTCGCTCACACATCGTCATTTATCACTCCAGCGTCTATGTCGATGGAACTGGATGACAATGGTATTTAGTTAAATTGTCCTGCAAACCGTTCACGTTATAACAAAAGCAGCTTTAACCGAGGGATAATATTTAGCCTGGGCGCCTGAAGAACAACGTTTGTTGCCGTGCAATTTTTAAACCAACTACACCGGTTTGTATTAGTCGCTTACTTTGATACGGCAAATACATCAATACCGGTCATTTTGTCAACAGTACATGGAACAGCAGCAGTCAATAGCAGTTGTGGTTTTTGTGATAATCGTGATTCCCGTCGAAATGTCACATAAATTTCCTGCCAAAAACAAGTGTCATAATTTTATAGGCCCACTTTAATTATAGAGCATGCGAACTGGAAGCAAGGGAGTTCTGTGGATTTTATACACAGGAAGATTAGGCTTAGATTAGGGGCTTTTATGCTTAGACTTAGGCTCAGATTTTTGGAATGAGGTTTACACTTTAGGTTTAGATGGTTTAGATTTAGGTTTAGTGTGCAGGCCGTTTTAGCATGCGCAGTTTGGCGTATCTGGTTTCAAACAATGATTTATAATGTGCATCTTCGCTGTGCGTCAGTGTTCCATCCACCACGGTACAAGACACTATCTGTAATTGGACAGTGAAACAGAAATGTTGGTTAAAAAGGTGACGTTGCTATTTATTATTCTTTATCCGGATATATTAACGCTTTTCCGCCCCACATACGTAATTTGGACAGCGATCCAGCATTGAGCTATGTCTGTATGTGAAACTAATTATTGACAGTTATCTATATAGAATAAAGAATTAAGACGTCGACATGTATTTTTGACAGAAGTGCCGAATACGCAAAATAGGCTGACTTTGTGTAAATTCAATCATTGTTTAATGAATACAGCAAACAATTTTTAAAGTTGTGTATCACATCCATGTATATAAGAATGCTCAATGAAGCTATTTATCTGACGAATATGGAACTGCTAAAGTGACTTTGTACACTGTAAATTCAGGCAAATTAATTTTAACTCAGAATGAGTTGAATCAACTCAGAAGTCTGAGGTCTGAATTAGGTCTTTCAAAACTCATATATAGTTCTGAATTGCTTGAACTCATAAAGAGTTTAATTAATAACTCGCACGGAATAAGAACAGCTCAGCGTGAGTTAATATTTGCTGTTATCAACTCAGAAACAACCAGAAATAACTAATTCTCTCACTGGGTTTATTAATCAACTCATTAGAATATACAGTGTACTCGGATTGTATTAAATTTTGCCACTGTATACTGTATTCTATATTTAAAAAACCATATTGTCTAAATTTAAATACAAAAGTTGTAAAAGTGTGCAACTGCGTGTACTAAAATTTAACACAGATCACATGTAAAACTCCAGTGAGTTGATTTTAACTCTGAATGAATTGAATCACACAATCTGAGTTAGAAGTATCAAAACTCACAATTCTGAGTTGATTCAACTCATTCTGATTTAATTAATCAACTCCCCCGGAGTCAACTCAACTCACATAGAAAATCAACTCAACTCAACGTGAGTTAAAGTTTACTGTTGTTAACTCAGAAATAACTAACTTTCCGTCTGAGTTGATTAATTAACTCACTGGGATTTACTGTGTACCACAAAATGCATTTCTTTTCAATAAAACAAAGGCTGTCTATTTTACTTTTATTAATTTTGTGTAGGAGTTACGGTCTGATAATTGCGGATATTCCCAATCAACGTCCAGTCCATCAAGATTCATCGCACGCATGAATTTAACTGCGGATCTCGCAAACCGAACGCGTGAGCGTTGTGAAGCTGCCACTTGTTGGAAAAGCTCTGAACCAAACGTCCAACCTCCCACTGCTGCCATAACCTATGAAAATTTATGATAGAAATGGATATTAGATCACGAAGAAAAATAGTCAGGTGGGACCATGTTAAATATACGATCCTGCCCACTGAGAGACTAAAAACTAAGGCATCTGACTGAACCCTTAGGGATACGTTTTAGGTTTATTATCAGGCATATGTTTAGCCTTCCACGTAGGATTGAGACTTTGGTTTAGGATCATGCTTAGGCATAGTTGACAGGCACCAATACGTATCATGGATGCACATAAATATGCATGTGACAAAAAGTTAAAAATCTGGCTCATGTAGCGCCAAACTGCAATAGTTATCGTCAGTGAAAAGGTGGCTGCCATTGGCGAAAAGATTGGTTAAAGTGGAAAATAAATAAAGTTTTGCAGTTTAAGCAGCAAACCTTTAAATATTTTTCAATCGAAAGCATATTTATAGGCTTAATAGAACCAAGTGGCGAACGACAGAGATTGTAGTAAGTGAACCGACTTACCCGATCTCGTAGCCAGAAATGCTCAGTGGGGCTTCTTAGCCTTAGCTAGAAAATTTTATCCCCTAACCCTTAACCCTCTCACTCATAGAGTATACTATGAGCAACTAAATACCGGACACGCGGTGCCCACCTGGACTCGATATCTTGCGATTATGATGTGTTATTTTTCAAAGCAGAACGTTTGCTTACAAGCAAAATGTAACTCAATGATGGTTTTGGTAAAAAATCGGTGTCAGTTTAATGGAAAACTTTTTGAATAAGCATCTATGACCCTCTCACTCATAGAGTATACTATGAGCAACTAAATACAATAATATACGAGCAATATAGACACTGTGAGCAGTGTTTAACAATTGTAACATATATGCGCAGAGCAAAATCTCCACAAGACGTGAGACCCCTCGGGCTCGAGCGTCAAGCTCCGATAGTTCAGTGGTCATCGTAAGCGCCTCCCACCCGAGAGAATGGTGTTCAAATCTCACCTTGAAATTACGTCTCACTTCAAATTGAAAATATTCATGTGAGAAAGGGTTAAACGGTTTAGCCTAACTGGTAAACTAGTTATTTAAACCGCATGCCTGTTCTAAAATTATCTTGGAGCCCCGTATAACGTTGAGTTGACTACGGTCCTAGTTTTACCTTTAAATTTTGACGCCGTCTTTTTAGTTCAACTAACTCGTCGAATATTGTTTTGTCATCAGATTCCGAATGAAAAGTTAACGTTCCGTTTTTAATCCACGCAAACGCAATGATAATGTGACTAAAAATAGTAAAACAACAAAATGTTACAGCTACAGAGGTGAGTCAAATTAATAATTGCCGACAATCAGCAACCTAACGGATTTTGGCGTCAAACCGGTCAAAGTATATATTTTGTCAAACGAATTTGTTCATCCCTATTTTATGGGTCCACAACACAATTCGGCCTCAATGGCCGGGTCAGGTCATGAGCCACCCCTGTAAAGTGGTTGATAATTGTCGATAACAAGCGTTTTTCGAAATCTTACATGTAAGCCGGTCAATGTACCGTTTAGCGCCGTAACAGTAGATTAAGCTTATTCCTAAGCCTAAGCTTAAGTCTAAGCGTTGGAAAAATGTGTTACTAAGCCTACGCCTAAGTCTAAGCGTTGGAAAAATGTGTTACTAAGCCTAAGCCTAAGTCTAAGCGTTGGAAAAATGTGTTACTAAGCCTACGCCTAAGTCTAAGCGTTGGAAAAATGTGTTACTAAGCCTACGCCTAAGTCTAAGCGTTGGAAAAATGTGTTACTAAGCCTAAGTCTAAGTCTAAGCGTTGGAAAAATGTGTTACTAAGCCTACGCCTATGTCTAAGCGTTGGAAAAATGTGTTACTAAGCCTACGCCTAAGTCTAAGCGTTGGAAAAATGTGCTACTAAGCCTAAGCCTAAGAATATGTCTAAACAAAAAATGTAGTCTAGAATGTAAGCAAAGCCTAAGAATATGTCTAAGCAAAAAATGTAGTCTAGAATGTAAGCATACTCTTTTACAGACCCAACAGAAACCGGGACGGCCGTAAAAGTAACCTGGGCCAGTGTGCCAATTAACTCAACCGACATAACTGCATAAAATACGAAACGAACCTACATAACCATGGATTAACATTTGACGGTTCAATATTTGCTGGTTCCGGTCGATACCGCGACCATGTTGTATAGTAACATACCCGAAGTATCGATTCAGCCTCTGTTGGCACTGAGTTTGAATCGTTTTGCATTGACTGAATGCCTAAAATACGCCAAAAATATACACATTACATTAGGTGCCGTTGTTTTAGACTTTCGTTCTGTCATAAATGGCGTTTCGACTTTTATGTCAAAAGTACGAAACGCTTTTTGCATTCTGAAAAAGTATTTGTGTTAATGCTAAAGCAGACACTTAATGAATACCTAAACCGCCGAAAAAGTATTCATCTTATGATTTTGGAAACGACCCAATTCGCTGTTTGCTCACCGAGCAAATTCCGTTCGTCAGATGGCCAGTCCAAGCTTTGCATTCCTGTTTTTAAAGAAGGGTTCGTTTATTGCCATAAATTTTTTAAAACATAAATATATATTCCAAGCTGGGTGTAACTGGAATTATAAAATACTGGAACCGGAAATTTAAGAAATACCGGAACCCAAAATTTAAAAAATACCGGAACCGAAGCCGGAACAGGAACACAAAAAATACTTGTTACCGAAAAATTCATTTTTAAAAGGTGTTTTATTAATTTTAATGGTGTAAACGCACCATTTTTAGAATGCCAAAATCTTGGAACAAATGCCGTAGCTGGGAAATGTATGGCAAATTATGGATTATGATACCAATTGAAAATTTTGGCAATACACGCTCAGACAAATTTAAAAAAATAATTTAAAATAGTTTCAATACCGAAAATACCGGAAAATTTCGGTGAAAAAGTACCGGATTTATGACCGGAACCGAATAGTGAAAAATACTGGATTTCCTTTACCGGAACGGAAATTCCGGTTGCACCCTGGCTCTAGCGATACACAATCACTCACAATTTGTTTGTTTGTTGGTTAATACAGATGCACCATTCGTAACATTGCAAAGCATTGAAAATAGCGTTAAATTCATGTCAGTTTTGCGTTAAGTCTATTAACAAGAATATCGTTTAATCGAGGGAAGGTGAAAGTATTAGGGATTTCGGAATCCGTATTGAACCGGAGCTACCAAGAAATATAAATTTTCATCATGATTATACTAAAATTGGTTCTCTGTCCGACATTATTTTTCCATCTTTCTTGTACAATGTGTGCAGTTTACTTATTTTTAAAACAAAACATCAATCTATATTTAATGCTACGTTGGAATATAAATTAAAATTTTAATCAGGTTTAGCCTTCAAGTTCAACAGGTCTCTACTTCCGGTGAAATTGTTATTCTCGAGCCAGGGTCCTCCGGGGGGAGGGGTGCTCGGTCAGCCTGGGACATTTCGTACACACAGATTAATATCCCGGTCCTGCCACAGCACTAATCTGTCAGTTTTTACTGTTGCGTTTGTGCAAATGACGCAATAAAAATTCAAAAATATTGTTCTTTCGCCATCATAAATACAGAATTTTTCCATCTTTTATGAAAAACAAGCTGAATAGTTTTAATTCTAAATCGCATTGACAAAAAAACGGTAATATTCAGGAACTTTTCAACGTAAGAAAACTTTAAAACAACATTTTCATAAACTGAAATTGCACACTGAAAATTGCAGTGAGTTGATTAATCAACTCAGAGAGAGAATTAGTTATTTTTGGTCATTTCTGACTTAATAGCACTAAATATTAACTCACTTTGAGCTCATTTAATTCCGGGTGAGTTGACAAATTAACTCAGCATCAGTTAAACTAATTCGGAATTCTGACTTCTGAAAGACTTAAATTCAGAGCTCAGGCTTCTGAGTGGACTTAATTCATTCTGAATTAAAATCAACTCACTGTAATTTACACTGTATAATGTTTTATTGAAGCATGATTGTTCGATATAAATATATATTTGTATCCCTTAGCAATCGCCTATTGTGCCAGCAGACAATTGAATTCTACCAAACACCTAAAATGTTCTTTTACACAGCAAAAAATTCCAGAATATAGTAACGAAGACGTCAAATCCCAACAAATCGACACGACTTGAATGCATTAGTCATTTTTGAGTACAAAATTAAACAAAATTGCTTTTAGAGCAAACGATTTTTATTAATTTTAAAAACACAAACTCTTCAATAATCATTAATTGCAATTTGCAAAGTTTGTAAAGACGCACAATTCTTAAAGTTGATTTAATAACTCACTGTTTATTTGTCGTTGCGCTATTGAAATCAATAAACTCTTTAGTGATTTCCGATCGCAAATAAAATTAATTGCTACAATATAATTAAGATTTTTGTGATTTGGATTGCAACGAAATCAAAAAGGGTTGCGAAATACTTTTGTTGACGTCCGTCACCGTGTGTCAATTGTACGGCGCCGTCCATCGCCGTGCGTCAATTGTACGGCGCCGTCCGTCGCCGTGCGTCAATTGTACGGCGCCGTCCATCGCCGTGCGTTACCCGTACGACGCTGGTCATCGCCGTGCGGTATTATACGCAAATAAATCGCGTACGATACCGCAGCGACAGACGGTGACGCGCAGCGCCGGACAGTGAAGGATAGCGCCGGACGCTGACGATCGACGCCGCAGGGATGACGCACGAGACGGACGGCGCCGTAGGGATGACGCACGATGATGGACTGTGAGGTGCGGCTGACGGACGGTGACGGGCGATGCCGCAGGGCAAGTATAGTGCAACCGTAATAGTTTTAACCCCTTCTCACATTGAGTTCCCTATTGGCAACTCATCGCAGTGTATATACGGTAAATAATATATATCGCACCGTGTTTAACAATTGCAACACGTATACATAGTACTAAATCACCGCAAGATGTGAGAGCCCCCTCGGACTCGAGCGTCAAGCTCCTATAGCTGAGTGGTGATGGTATACGCCTCCCACTCCAGTCACTGGAGTTCGAATCCTAGCATAAAAGTAGGTCTCAGGGTAAATAGAAAATATTCATGTGAGAAAGGGTTAAAGGTATTTTACGAGCACCCAGCGAGTGTACTGTGTAGTGACCGAGGAAGAGATTTTAAACCTGTATAAGTGCTATTTTTCGAGTCGTTTAATTTCGGATACAGTACTCGATGTGCTTGATGTTTTCTATCCCTGGTTGGCAGGGGGTCCACCACCCACATCCGAGCTCCCCCCTTTGACTCCTGTTCTCAGTTGATGAGCTCTATTGCTGTAGGCTATTTTTACCTCTAACTCAAACAAAAAATTAGATAATTAAAATTTGCATATTTTTAAAGTATAATTCACACCAGGCCTTTTATTGAGGTTACTACAGCGACAAAAATTGTTCCGCTGTATTCAACTGTCCCGGTCTCGACTGTCCTAATCGTCACAACTGTCTCGCTGTTCAACTGTACCGCTGTCCCACCCAACGGTCCCAACTGCCCCGAAGTCACAGCTGTGTCCCACTGTCCCAAGCTTGCCGACACAATATTCCCATTACTCGACTTTGCGCTGTTTCGACGCAGAAACGAGGCACTGCAAAAATCTGCGCTTCAATATGTTCACCTGTTTGCTTGCGGTTGGGAGTTATTAGTGAAATTTGAATAAAACTGGTTTTTCCCTGCTAAAGGAATAATTTTCTTCTTTTTTTCGGTACAGCGGTTTTGTTTTCGGACAGTTTCATATATAACGTTAGCATTGCATTTTATGCAAAAAAACAACGTTAAGGTCTATTTGTAGCAACTGCTGTCCAACCGTGTATTACTGCGCTATTGGTGCTATTTTGGGGTATTTTATTTTTGTTTTTGTTGTATGTTTGCAAAAAAATTACATATGGAAGAGTATAGAAAGCTAGCAATGGTAATTTTTCATTCTTGCGTCAAAACAAAAAATATTTTAAAATCTGAGTGTTTGAAAAGACATTTTATGGATTGCAGTTCTTCCGAAATTATCATTCAAATGCAGTAGGTGGAAACATATGATAAATTATTGTGTATGTCACAAATTGGCAATTTTGGCAATGCATGCTCAGACAATTTTAGAAAAATAAGTGAGAATAAGATGCCAATTTTTCGTAATTTTTCGAATAAGAAAACGTTTCAATACCAAAAATACCAAGAAATTCCGGTATAAGTGTAGGATTTATTATCGAAACAGGGTAGTGAAAAATAGAAAAATACCGGATTACCCTACCGGAACCGGAATTCCGGTTGCACCCAGTCCATGGCTGTCTGATGATAAATTTTTCCTGCCAACACTCGAGCGATTTCCTCGAGTGCGATGTGACTCTCATGATTTGTGAAAATTGTTTTACGGCATATGCGCGTAAAACAATGTTTCAAGTATCTGCGTAAAGCGAATTATATCGCGGACACAGATTGCATTGAGTGGACGTAGTGTATACATTCTTTTAATATGAAGGGTTAAATAACATTCATGCTGAAAAAGAGAAATCTTAAATGTTACGAAG
Source organism: Enoplolaimus lenunculus (assembly GCA_030248215.1). Classification (NCBI taxonomy): domain Eukaryota; kingdom Metazoa; phylum Nematoda; class Enoplea; order Enoplida; family Thoracostomopsidae; genus Enoplolaimus; species Enoplolaimus lenunculus. The sequence continues at coordinate 9,333 of JASANG010002903.1, forward strand.
CGTAGAAGATCAATCATTAAAATTATGGTCAATGTTACTTTTAGTACCGTAATCGCAGATAAAACCTATTCCTAAACCTAAAGCGAATCGTAAGCGATAAAAAAGTGTACAAAATATGCTTTAGCCTAAGCCTAAACAAAAAATATAATCTAAAATCTAAGCATACTTTTTTGCACTGCCATCAGAATACGGAGCAACGCTTAAAAGTAACATAAGCCAATATTACGTTGCTTTTATTTCCGATCTACAAATATGTTTTAAAATGAACACTTTTGTAGCGGTTGTGCACTGTAAATTCCAATGAGTTGTTTTCAACTCAGAACGAGCTGAATCATTGAGTCTGAGTTACTGTTGTCAGAACTCGGAATTGTGAGTTGTTTCTACTCAATATGAGTTACATGATCAGCTCCCCCGGAAACAAATCAACTAGAGACTGAAAATCAACTCAACTCAGAGTGAGTTAATGTTTATTGTTATTAACTCAGAAATAACTAATTCCCTAGCTGAGTTGATTATTCAACTCATTGGAATTTACAGTGTGGTTGATGTTGTTATTTTTGTTGCTGTTGCCGTTGTTTTCGTAACATTCGATGGCGCTGTTTTCGTTGTTGCGCTCTATTCCGACGTTGTTGACGATTCCCACGTCGTCGGCTGTGCCGAAAACGTGTTCTCCGTTGGTTTTGATGTCTGAAATTTGGCTGTTGTTGTAAAGAAATTTCAAAACTTTTTCCCTGATGTCGTGCTGGCCAAGTTTCAAATGGTCGATTTTGTCGAAATTGCGGCTGCGGCCCAAAGAATCGCAGATGTTGCTGTTGATGAAGATTCGGTGAGCTATTCTGCCGCTGTTGTTGTCGTTGTTGTTGTTGTTGTTGTTGTTCTTGCTGCTGCTGCTGCTGTTGTTGTTGATGATGCTGTTGTCGTTGATGTTGCGGTTGAAATCGACTGAATTGCTCAAGATTAGGTTGCGGTTGTGTATTATGTGGTCGGTTTTGCGACTTGAAATTAAAATGTTGTTGTTGCTGATTCGGGTTGTGACTCTGTTGAGATTGCCAGTTTGTTATATGCTGCTGTTCTTGTATTTGTCCATGCTGTTGCCTTTGATGGTGCTGCTGCTGTTGTTGTTGTTGTTGTTGTTGCTGCTGCTGTTGTTGTTGTTGTTGTTGTTGCTGCTGTTGTTGTTGTTGTTGTTGTTGCTGCTGTTGTTGTTGTTGTTGTTGTTGTTGTTGTTGTTGCTGTTGTTGTTGTTGTTGTTGCTGCTGTTGTTGTTGTTGTTGTTGTTGCTGCTGCTGCTGCTGCTGTTGTTGTTGTTGTTGTTGTTGCTGTTGTTGTTGTT
>JASANG010003164.1:0-10653 GCA_030248215.1 Enoplolaimus lenunculus
GATTATTCAAAAGTAGAATTCTGGATTTAAAGGATGTGAATTCTGAGCGTACATATTACAAATGATTAATTATCTTTAGATATCGTCCAAACTCCTCCCCTTGGCTATGTCTTGTGCAGCATGCTGGAGGATTCTCAATATTTTTCAAAATTGCTATTCTTTGATCAAATTCCTTTATTAAGCAGAACAAACTTGGCGCCATAAGTGATATTTCACTAACAAAGGTATTAAATAAATCGTCAAGTTTATGTGCGCCTGTTTTAATTTCTTAAAGATGATTGGGTCATCTACTTACAAAATGTATATCGTTCTCCACTGCCAGGTATTCGGCGTATGATGCCGAATTCAATGCGTTGGTGAACACGGCTGTTTGCGTTGATCTGCAGAAGCACGGACGCGCAACTTACTCCCATTCGAACGTATCGCCGTTGTTCCGCTTAATGAATCTTGGTGGCATTATCGAATGGGTTCCTAATATGGTTGGTATCCGACCAGCTCTGCGAAAGTTTACAGCGAAATTAAAAAATTCCACAAAAAAAGTACACGAATTGGTAAACATTTTAATGTAATTTTGAGGGCCTTTTATACAGTGTGTTGCATTCGATTTATGTTGTTGACTGTTGTAATAAGGGCTCAACTTACAAGGTTTGTGGAACAGGTTTTTCAGAACATAATAGCGTTGTGCCTTGTTTTCTCGTTCAACTTATTGTACAAATTTGTTGGTCTTAAAACCTTTTAAATAATAAGAATTTAATAAAATTTCGTGATCCCGCCCAGTGCCTGTTTACTAAAAATAATTGTGTGATACAGTTAGTATTCTTCTAATATCTAATTTAGGCTTAGCCAATTATGCAAAATATCCTGTAAACACAAATGCAAGGTTAACACCCTAGCATAAGTTTTCATACAAAAAAAGTTTATCAAAATGGGTTCAGCTATTCTTGAGATTATCGTCGGATGGACATGCATTTGAATCCCGTGTAGAAAACATAAAACGCTTCGCTCAATAAATAATAAGAAAACATGATATTACGCAGTATTGAAAACAGCCAATGCATGTTAGTTTAAAATAAAAATTAGATAATAGATATGATCAAATTTTACTCAAAAAGTACACCATGCCAAAATAGCATCGCATTCTATGACAGCAACACTGCTAAGACAAACCTTTTCGCCTTAATCCGCCATTCAACCAACGGGTCATGAATGAAGGTTTGAATAACTGACTCCAACATGTCACGCTGATCTCGTATCACACGCATTGCTTGTTCGCACGCTTTTCGAAACGTTCCTTCCACCCCAAGCGGACCAATTGCATCAACCATATTTTGTGTTAATCGAAACGGAACTATTTCAGGAACTTGTACTCTTGCTGAAATATACTGCTAGACGAGCAACACAAAACACCAACGTTAGTGGTTATCGAACCATTACATATTAAGTGTCTCCGTGACGAAAGTACCAAGTATTTGCCATTTGAAGTTTAGCATCATACAGTATTTTACTGAGACGACATAAGCACCGAAGCACAAATTTTATATACAAAATGCAATAAAGATACACGAATTGTGGCCTCGCGCAGCGTTTTTAGTGACCAGACACAGAAAATCAACTTACATTTTCAGCAAAATTAACCGGAATGCCTATAAATTTATTTAGTGAACGGAAAATTGGACAATATGCAAATATCTGGATAACATAAGCATTCTCGCGCGGAAGCCATCGTTACCTTATTAAATAAACAATTGAAATCCACGTGCAATAACTCTCCACTTCTAGTATCAATTAGTAAGTTTTCTCCGTGCCGATCTCCGAGACCCGTTACATATCCAACCATTGACATCACAGCAACCGTTCGTACAAACGCTGTCCGAGCTAAAAACCATTCTGTTGGTTCATGAAATGTTTTTTGAAACCAATAGCCAAATACTGGCGGGAATAGACCCAAAAGATCGCGACGAAATCGTAACAATTTTTCTGGCAGCGAAATATTGCGTGCCGCTGGATAAAGCTTTTTGATCTAAATTGAAATATAACATAATCTGGCAACACAATACAACAAGTTATTATGTATGTCAGTATATCACAAATCTATACTGACAGAACAGATACCTAGGTGAAAACCAAAATCAGATATTAGAAGAATACTAACTGTATCACACAATTATTTTTCATTAAACAGGCACTGGGCGGAAAAATACACGAAATTTTATTAAATTCTTATTATTTAAAAGGTTTTAAGACCAACAAATTTGTACAAATCAGTTGAACGAGAAAACAAGGCACAACGCTATTATGTTCTGGAAAACCTGTTCCACAAACCTTGCAGCTAGACCCTTATTACAACAGTCAACAACATAAACAAATCGAATGCAACACACTGTATAAAGGCCCTCAATTTTACATTAAAATGTTTACCAATTCGTCTTTTTGTGGAATTTTAATTTCGCTGTAAATCTTTCGCAGAGCTGGTCGGATACCAACCATATTAGGAACCCATTCAATAATGCCACAAGATTCATTAAGCGGAACAACGCGATACGTTCGAATGAGTAAGTTGCGCGTCCGTGCTTCTGCAGATCGACGCAAACACGTGTTCACCAACGCATTGAATTCCATCATACGCGAATCCTGGCATGGAGAACGATATACATTTTGTAATATGAACAACCCAATCATCTTAAGAAATTAAAACAGCGCACATAAACTACGATTTATTTAATACCTGTAGTGAAATATCACTATGGCGCCAAGTTTGTTCTGCTAATAAAACTAATCAAAGATAGCAATTTTGAAAAATATTGAGAATTGCTAGCATGCTGCACAAACATAGCTTATACTGCAAGAAATTTGAACAATATCTAAAGATAATCATTTGTAATATGTACGCTCAAATTCACATCCTTAAATCCAGAATTCTACTTTTGAATAATCACAGACACAATTTGCCAAACATTCTTTAGCACAATAACTAACAACGGAAGTAGTATACACCCCCCCTAGGGACAGTCGTAAGTGACTGTCCCTAGGGAGGGTTTTCTTGACGACTAACAGTTGTAGACGACTAATAATTCTATTTTTGTTGCAGGTACAATCACAAAAATCAAAGACAAAGTTTACATTTTGTCAAGTAAATTCTTGTTACTCAGGTACAATCAGGAAAAAACAAAGACAAAGTTTACATTGTTTTAAGTTTATTTCTTGTTACTTCAATAAATTTAATGTGTAATTTGCTGCGAGTGTTTGAGTTAGTCTGTTACGTTTAACGCGTTCATTAGCTCAAGCTTAAGCGCTAGCTTAAAGACTAAGCGTTGCGAATAGTAAAGTTTGCATTTGCATTAACAGAAAAAACCCTTAAAAGTAACTGGCTACACCTGAGTATTATCATACGTCAAGTGTGTCTGTATTGTCAAATATTTTCAATTAGCTGTTGAGGTAAAATTTAATGGATACTACTCACCGATAACTGCGCATATTTCTAAAGAGAATTTGTATAGGTATCAGTGATTGGCTCTACCTTAGAAGCCACCCTGTTGATATGAATCAGGTACACCCTAAATCTTTTAGCTTTGCTTTTACAATCCAACCATTACCGTTAATAGGTAATTTTGGTTCAGCTTAGCTTTAGTCTGTAGGGTTAAAAATATACTGCTTTCATCACCAATTCAATTAGTAACAGTCCTTGAAATTAAGAACCGACGAACGTTGAGGTTGGCAATACAGCACGTTTTTGAGTTCAATTAGATTTCCATGTACACGCAACTGCAGATAGGCGATTATTAACACAGTTAAAAATACGTTTTTTTAGGTTGAGCCTTGCTTCCACCATCTATCTATTTTCTTTACTTCTAAAATTCTTTTCCGCTTTAGGCCTGTATTGCTAAATGTATAAAGTATTATCAACAATTAGTGATACACCTTTCAATTGAGAACTTGCAAGTTAAAGACTGGACATTCGGAACCCAAACATTTTAAAATATAATTTGTTTTCTTTAATGGACGGTTGCAGGAACATGACTTAAGTAAAATGTGACTTCAGTTGCTTCAGGAGTTAAGTTAAGCAACTTAACTTCAGGTGTCAAAAGTGTTGACAAATTGACAATTCCTGGAGGCACGATTGTCTTATTTTAAATTAACACTAGTAATTCAAAACTAGCACAGACTTCGCAAGCTTTATTTGAGCAAACCTCAATGCGCACCGCTTACTACAATGCTGATGTAAAGTTGTGACGTAAGTCAGAATTTCATGTTTCTAGATCAGTACTTGCCACAGCTTACTTGTTTAAAAAACACAACTAACTGCTGATAGGTGTAACACACAGATCGAATACGACTCTTGAGTTTTAAGCCTTATTTTAGCAATCGAACAATTAGTGGCACTACCTACAATTTGATACTTGTCTAGCGCTTGATGAATAAATGACTGAACATTGCGAAACATAGCTAGCTACTAATAACGCTTTCCACAGTGCATTATGTTTTCTGACTTGTTTCGAAACGCGTTGTTTTGCAAGAAATTGCAGTATATTTTTTGCATCGTGCGGTCTACATTATAGTAGGTTTCATTGTGTTAGAGGTAAATTAATTGGTGTAGCTGTATGTGGGGAATTTTTGCCTTTTAGCCAGATAGTCAAATTTTTACTCGCTATTCCAGATAGTCTGCTCAGCTATGTTTAGCACCTATCACCAGGGTCCGTATTCTCAAATGTGTGTAGCACCTATCACATTTAGTGATAGGCCTTGTAATTTTCCATCCAGTGCATGGTAGGATTTGAAATTTAGCAATTTTGAGAGCCTTCATTGCGGAAATTAGTCAGTTTAAAATTCTATCGCTAACTGATTGTAGTAGATTGACATAACTTTGGGACATTCTCTACAATTTGTATACGAGTGCAACCCTTTTGGTGATGTCTTATAATTGAACGTTTTCATGGTTTATTTCTTGGAACATTCCTCGTATACATATATTTATATATTAATATAAATTATATATGTAAATACAAATATACATTCTCCTTATCAGTCAGCGTACTTGCGTGCTTTCTTATCGCTTTGAAGTATTTGGTTTACGGCGTCGGCGCATAATTTGTTATTGCTGCGAAAGTTTTCTTTTATCAGTAGAACAAAGGTTTATTTTCTTGTTTAGCTAAATTTAGCTTTATTTTAAAATTTCGGAGAACTCTCCTAGATAGTGCAGCAGTGCCAGGCACCAGCAGCAAGTAATCTAATATATAAACGGCAAACCAAACTAAAGTTTGGTAGTTTCAAAATGTTTCGGGTGTATTTTCGTTCTTGAAGCTTCATTTATGGCATTTAAACCAAACTAACGTTTGGTAGTTTCAAAATGTTTGGGATTTATTTTGGTTCTTGGAGTTTCATTTATGGCATTAGAATGCTGTTTGCCCTGTTTGTAATTGCACAAATTACGGGCGAAACGTGTATCGATCATCTGTTTTGTTCTAAAACGTTACTGGATTGTAAGTGTCGATGGCTATCATATGGATCAGCACTGGTAAATATTACATTATTATAGTTCAAGTTTTATTCGATCGAGCGAAAGGGCAATGTTACTTTTAGGACCGTAAAAGTAGACTAATCTTTTTCCTAAACCAAGCCTAAGCGTAAGCAAGAGTTAGCCTAGAATCAAAGTCTAGTCTTTTATAGATTTGTCAGAATGCGTAACGGGTCGAAAAGTAACACGGCCCAAATGAAACAACGATGAAATTTAGCACATTTACAAATGACATAATCAAAGGCAGAATTCAATTTTTTCCACTTGATCATGAAATAAAAAAAATTTTACAGTGCTTATGCGATACCTTGAATGTTACGGATTAATTGACTGTACTCGCTCATTCGTATACATATATTGTAATACCAAACTTAGGTATATAGCACGGTGGTCCCGAATCACAATTTGTGCGAATCCATGGTTAATTTACTGAATCCAAATCCGAACCTTGCACTTTGCAAATTTACGACATCAATAATTTGTTTCACAATACCCACGCAATGCCAACCGAAATAACTTTTAAACAAGGGTATATTTTGTGCCTCACCTCGTTTCTGAAATTTGTTACCTGAACAAAAATTGACTTATAGCAATTTGTTTAAAATTTTTATTGTTTAAAAATTGAAAAACATATTGACGGATATTGTTGGATTCTGCTTTTTTATAGTTGAATCCGAATGCGAATCTCAAATTTTCCGAATCCGGAACATAAAATTTTACCACCTAGCAACCGGTAACTAGTAGCTAATACATTAGCAATCATTTATTTAGAAGTTTTGTCCTACGCAGTTGCAGTATGAAGCAGAAATTGAATTTTTTTGATTGAACAGGAACAGGAACCAAAATTTAAAATAATTTCAGACCCGAATTAGTGCTTTAATTTTATGCTAAATTAATAACAATTTATCTATATACGTTTTTAATTTTTCAGCATAACCCGTCGATGGTATCTCCGAGCGCAATGATTACTCAAAGTCTGTTGGTTGCATCAGTTCATGGTGGAGGATACGGGCAATCGCTAGATCCAGTTGCTTGGTTGACGAAGAAAACGTTGCATGTAAGTAAATGTTTGGACAGTTTTTCGAAGAATTGAACCACTGGTTGTTAGTTTCTCAGAACGAGCTCGTAAATAGTAAAGCAGTAATAGACAGGATGGTGCCGAATCTCAATCTTGCGTTTTGCAAATTTTCGTGTATCGTTAATATGTTTCAGAATCCTAGCGCAATGTCAGCTGCCATAATTTTTAAACGTTGAATATTGTGCTTAGGGTGTAAAGCGTAACTGGATTATACTGGAAGCGGAATCGGAACAGTAAATTTACACTGGAATTGGAATCGGAACTACAAATTTTGTGACTATACGAATAATTTGGATAAACAAATTAACATCGATTTAGGGTTTCTGTTGGCTGGCAAAAGTTCTCAAAAACGTGGCATGAACAACTTGGCAATCATTACTGTAAAACTAAACAACAATCAATTGTTAAATGATGCAGAATTTTACAACAACAACAAGAAGTAGGGCTAAAATTAGAAGGTGGAAATTCCGATTCCGATCGATTGTGCAATCGGAATCAGAACTCGTTTTGAATCGGAATTCTTATCGGGATCGGAGCTCGTTTTGAATCGGAATTCTAATCGGAATCGGAATTCCTATTGCACCCTGATTGTGCCTGACTTCAGTTTTGCGATTTGTTGACGTGAAACAAGTTATTTGAAAATTCAACAAATGAAAAACATATTGCAAAACATTGTTAGATTTTGTCGAATCCAAATTTGTACTTCTGTTGTCAACCTGCGGTATGTACATTCAGTATAGATCCAGAATAAAAATAGGGTGGGGGGCGTTGTTTCATGTGTATTCGATTTGGTGTTTCTGCGTATTGCTGTTGAAAAAATATGTTAAAATTTGAATATATTTTATTTCAGCCATGGTGGATGATGGCAGAAACATTGGTTGTTCTAACGTACATCACAATATTTGTGTGTGTTTGGTGTTGTTGTGGCAGAAAGCACAGCAAAAACGGTTGCCACGCACCTAAACGGCTCAAAAATGTCGCCGAAAACGATGCCGTGCGATCAGGTCGTGTTAGGTCAACTACCGAATCAGACTCAGAAACGATCGAAAACGGTCGAGATGACGGCAAGAAACGATGGAGCTTCGATGTTTCGTTTCGCCGAAAGCGAGCGGCTCCACAAGCTGACGTAACAAGCGTTATGGTTTTGAACAGTGTACTAAATAATGCTGCAAAAATCGTTCCAAAATGGGACCAAGAAGATGGTGGGTCTGGCGTTAGCGACGGTCCAAAGGACGCAGCGCGGATGGAAAGCTCGACTGTTCCGTTGATTAAAGGTGATTTGGGGTTTTTATGGGACAAGGAATAGATGGGGGGCGGTTGCAGTATGACATGTTAACATTTGTATTGTATTCAGGCCAACATCGCAGGTTGGCACCGAATTCCCCCCTCAGGGTGACACCGAATTTACGATTTGACTGGATCCGAATTTGAATCCATTGCTAATTTGCCGAATCCGAATCTTGCATGTTGCAATAAAATTTTTATTGTTTAAAACTTAAAAAATATAATGCCTTACACTGTTGGATTCGGCTTTTTCAAGCCAACATCGCAGGTTGGCACCGAATTCCCACCTCAGGGTGACACCGAATTTACGATTTGACTGGATCCGAATTTGAATCCATTGCTAATTTGCCGAATCCGAATCTTGCATGTTGCAATAAAATTTTTATTGTTTAAAACTTAAAAAATATATTGCCTCACACTGTTGGATTCGGCTTTTTCACAACTGAATCCGAATCCGAACCACAGGTTTTTGCCGAATTCGAATCCGAACCTTTGTTACCACCCTGCCACACATCCTTGGTGATAGGCGCGATATGCATCAAAGAATGTGTGGCTAATAATACAGCTTGAGATTATTTACATCTAGGTTATTTCTTTTAGATTATCTAACGTCCACTCCAGCGGCGAGGCCATCGGAAATATAAATTCGTTTAGGGTGTGTTAGCTGACAACAATTTTCTAAAAACTTCATATGAACAAATTAACGATGCGTTTTGGTTCTGTAAAACTAAACTAAATCCATTTATATTATTTTCAAACCAAAAGTTAGTCTCGTGCGTTTAGATGTTGAGATTGAGAGTATTTTTATGCAACATATCGCAAAAAGTAAGAAAAAAATTAAAACATTAAAATTCCTGTTGATTGTGCAATCGGAATCGGAATTTCAGTTGCTCGCTGAAGCCGTTGTATATTTTTTACTTAATGCGTCATCCAAAATAAATCGCTGTAAAGTAGTTAACCCTGTCCTTACGGACAAACTTCCGCTATCAAATTACTGTTTTGAACGAAGCGGTATATTATTCTGTGCTAGTAATTTTTCAATGTTTGATTTAAAATTTGGGCCGATTGTGCAATCGGAATCGAAATTTGTTTTGAATCGGAATTATGTTAGCATCCTGAGTGTGTACTGACTTTGTAAGATATATAGTTTTCGAGATGTTTTGATAGGTGCGTGTGACATTATCGGGAGTGTAATTTCCAGTTTTGCGAGCAGTTATATATGGTGTGTATTGTTTGGCAAGTAATATATACTCAGTGGTGTTTTCATTTTTGCGTTTGCAACATTATCAGGAATTTCGTGTGAATTACTGTGGATTTCGTTTAGGAAAGGTGCTCACACCGGGTAGGCCGGTGCAAGCGCAGCACGGGCTTACCCGGTACGGGTTACTTGGAAATCTTAAATTAATTAGCCGGGTTGATTTGGGTTTTATATGTTGAGAATTTTACATTGATTTAATTCTAACTTGGGTTAGAGTACGGTGCAGTCTAGCCCGTCCCTACCGGATTTTAACCCAATTGAGTTAGCTTTAAATAAACAAAAGGAGCAATTCGGTTAGGTTCTAGGTTTATGCTGACTTCCTAAGTTTTGTGTGAATCGGTTAATTTTATGCACAATAAATTACAGGTGCCCGATTTTATAAGGGACATAAGCCCAATCGACACACTTCGTTCAGCTAGTTTTATCGGCCAATGCCCGGGATAGGACGTCCGTTCCCCCAGACCCAGAGTGCACTGGCCTTCGTTTAATACCTTAAGCCCGGTAGACCCAAACATTACCAAGTCTAGCGGGTTGATACAGCCGAAAAACATCACGGCTGCTCTATTTCCATGGTAATTTTGGGGCGGGGGACTCATATCCTCGCGCATTCCTGCCCCCAGGTAAAATTTCTGACCACCGTGGCGAAACCATGTTGACCATCCAGTGGGCAGGCAAAATTCAGAGTGCGGGGAAAAATAAGTTCTTGGTAAAAAGGATTTGGTCAAAAAGGAAAAAGAAAAATGGAGACCCGCACCGCCCAGTTCTAGGGCTGTAGAAATTTTTACTATACGCAATAACCGTTCAATACTCAGCGCTCGAAAATCAACCGGAAAAAGAAAATGAAAAAGGAAAAAGAAAATATCCACCTCCCGGTCCGGACACGATAACAAATTCCAAGCCCCGACTTGCTCGGTTAGCTACTCGCGCAAGCCTGAGCCGGAGATAACAAAATATTCCCGTCCTGCGGGGATCCAACGAAAACGGTGGCTAGCCAATCTGATAGAACCGACAATCTCAGAATCAGTACTGTAACAAAGTTTCGGAAACACCCCGGAAATCAGTCAGGCTTATGTCCCTTATAAAATCGGACACCTGTAATTTATTGTGCATAAAATTAACCAATTCACACAAAACATAGGAAGTCAGCATAAACCTAGAACATAACAAATTGCTCCTTTTGTTTATTTAAAGCTAACTCAATTGGGTTAAAATGCAGTACAGACGGGGCTAGACTGCACCGTACTCTAACCCAAGTTAGAATTAAATCAATGTAAAATTCTCAACATATAGAAACCAAATCAACTCGGCTAATTAATTTAAGATTTCCAAGTAACTTGTCGCGGGGAAGCCCGTGCTGCGCTTGCACCGGCCTACCCGGTGTGAGCACTTTTCCTAAACGAAATCCATAGTAATTCACACGAAATTCCTGATAATGTTACAAACGCAAAAATGAAAACACCACTGAGTATATACTACTTGCCAAACAATACACACCATATATAACTGCTTGCAAAACTGGAA
>JASANG010000843.1:0-10656 GCA_030248215.1 Enoplolaimus lenunculus
CAAACGTACTGCTGTTATCTTGATCGCTGTCTAAAAAATTGTTATTCGATCCGCCCATCGTCATAAACACACCGCTATCGTTGCTTTGATTACTTTGAGATATAAAGGTTCCTGGAGTATTGACGTGTTGATTTGTACTTTGACCGTTTAAACTGAAAATAAAAAGAATTATTTAAACTTTCTATCATTAATTGTTTTTATTTAAACTTAATTGTTTTTATTTAAACTTTCTTTCATTAATTGCTTTTATTTAAACTTTCTATGATTAATTGTGTTTATTTAAACTTTCGATCATTAATTGTTTTTATTTAAACTTTCTATCATTAATTGTTTTTATTAAACTTTCTTTCATAAACTGTTTTTATTTAAACTTTCTATCATTAATTGTTTCTATTAAACTTTCTATTATTAATTGTTTTTATTTAAACTTTCTATCATTAATTGTTTTTATTTAAACTTTCTATCATTAATTGTTTTTATTTAAACTTTCTATCATTAATTGTTTTTATTTAAACTTTCTATCATTAATTGTTTTTATTTAAACTTTCTATCATTTATTGTTTTAATCTAAACTTTCTATCATTAATTGTTTTATATTTAAACTTTCTATCATTAATTGTTTTATATTTAAACTTTCTATCATTAATTGTTTTTATTTAAACTTTCTATCATTAATTGTTTTTATTTAAACTTTCTATCATTAATCGTTTTTATTTAAACTTTCTATCATTAATTGTTTTTATTTAAACTTTCTATCATTAATTGTTTTTATTTAAACTTTCTATCATTAATTCTTTTTATTTAAACTTTCTATCATTAATTGTTTTTATTTAAATTTTCTATCATTAATTCTTTTTATTTAAACTTTCTATCATTAATTCTTTTTATTTAAACTTTCTATCATTAATTGTTTTTATTTAAATTTTCTATCATTAATTGTTTGTATTTAAACTTTCTATCATTAATTGTTATAATCTCTTCTCTTATAGAGTAGACTATGAACAACTTTTGTACAAACAGTGTTCGTAAAAATTATACACAATTCGCAGTGTTTAACAATTACTACGTGTATATTACAAGTATAACTTCTACATGAAACGTGATAGCCAGATCGGGATCGAACGTCAAACTCCTATAGCTGCGTAGTTAATATGAAAAACTCCTTCCACCCTCCGGTGTCATATCCTAGTTTGAAAATATGTCTCAGATTAAATAGAAAATATTAATATGTAAAAGAGTTAAGTATAGCAAAGTAAACCAAATTGCTGGATCCGGTTCCGGTAAATTGTAATTCCCACCCTGATGCGCACTGCCTTTAGGGGAGTCGACTTTATACTCCAGACAGCCCAATTCTCGCGTTCCTAGAATTCTACCAACTTACTGATTAGCATCAAGCTCATAATCAGGTACAAGCGGTGTTTCTGAACGCATTGGTGCACTGTTCAACTTTGTTGCTTGAAAATTGTTGTTGCAGTTGTTGTTGTTGTTGTTGTTGTTGTTGCTGTTGCTGTTGACAGACGTTGTTGCAGTTGCTATCGCCGTTGTAGGTTTTGGCGACTTGCGCGATTTTGATTTGCGTCGATTACAACAAACGCAACACGCGCATACCGTAATCCCAAGGATAAATATTACAACGACCGCACATACAACGCCAACGAGAATTTCAATTGGAATGCCAGACTGACGAATCACTGAAATGAAAATAAAAATATTTAAAAAATAAGAGTACGGTAGACATGCTTCCATCTGAAAATTTGGTATGATAAAATGGTAAGGTACCTAACTTACAAATTTTTCGCGTTTGCACAACTAAAATTACGTTTAGCTTCTCGTTGGTTTCGTTTGCGAAGCATCTTTTAAATTAGATTGGTTTTAACCCTAATAATCATTGAAATAATTTAAAATGTCTTTATTTAAGCTCAAACCAATTAATCTCATTTGCAAAAATATTGTTTTACCAATAATGGTAACGACCCTACCTTAGAAATTTTTAATTTTGTACACAACCCCTGTGTCAGAAATTTTTGGATCTGCCACTGTGAATTGCTCGCCCCCCCACAAATAATTACGTCAATTATTTTCTATAATTTACCTTGAGCAGTTGCATAATTTGAACATATCATTGTACCCTTGTGACAAAAACGTACTCGGACTGAATTCGCTTGAGCGTCACGCAGAAGCGCCGGACCTCGAGGTGAAAGGCACTTCCAAGTGTTCCATTGGCTGTTTTGGTAACTTTTAATGTAAACCTAAAACTACACCGTTGAACGGCCAATGTTACTTTAGGAGGCGTAACGGTAGATTAAGCGTATTCCTAAGCCTAAGCCTAAGCGTTGCAAAAATGTGTTCCTAAGCCTAAGCCTAAGCGTTGCAAAAATGTGTTCCTAAGCCTAAGCCTAAGCGTTGCAAAAATGTGTTCCTAAGCCTAAGCCTAAGCGTTGCAAAAATGTGTTCCTAAGCCTAAGCGTTGCAAAAATGTGTTCCTAAGCCTAAGCCTAAGCGTTGCAAAAATGTGTTCCTAAGCCTAAGCGTTGCAAAAATGTGTTCCTAAGCCTAAGCCTAAGCGTTGCAAAAATGTGTTCCTAAGCCTAAGCCTAAGCGTTGCAAACATGTGTTCTTAAGCCTAAGCCTAAGCGTTGCAAAAATGTATTCCTAAGCCTAAGCCTAAGCGTTGCAAAAATGTATTCCTAAGCCTAAGCCTAAGCGTTGCAAAAATGTATTCCTAAGCCTAAGCCTAAGCGTTGCAAAAATGTATTCCTAAGCCTAAGCCTAAACGTCGTAAAAATGTGTTCCTAAGCCTAAGCCTAAGCGTTGCAAAAATGTGTTCCTAAGCCTAAGCCTAAGCGTTGCAAAAATGTGTTCCTAAGCCTAAGCGTTGCAAAAATGTGTTCCTAAGCCTAAGCCTAAGCGTTGCAAAAATGTGTTCCTAAGCCTAAGCGTTGCAAAAATGTGTTCCTAAGCCTAAGCCTAAGCGTTGCAAAAATGTATTCCTAAGCCTATGCCTAAGCGTTGCAAAAATGTGTTCCTAAGCCTAAGCCTAAGCGTTGCAAAAATGTGTTCCTAAGCCTAAGCCTAAGCGTTGCAAAAATGTGTTCCTAAGCCTACGGCTTCACTGGTTCGAAAGTTACAAGACCTGTCACCAACTTGTGATACGTGTTACACACTTATGATAATGCCGGCCTTATCCTTACCGTAATAATAAGTTGAAACCTAAGTCTAAGCTAAAGCATATTATAAGTCTAAAGTCTAAGCTACTTTATTGCAATTTTGCCGAAAAACAAGAACCACGTTAGCGTGACCTGACCTGCAGCAGCCGTCGGTGCAGATAAAACGTCGAGAACAACTTCAATGTCGCAAACGATCACACGAACCGATATAACATTTGCAAAAATGCCAAATTAAACCCAGGTCCGTAGCCAGATCACCTTGTTACAGGGGGGCTAAGAATTTTTCAGGAGGGGCATTCAAGGATTTTCAATGACGTAAAAGCAAGGTTATAAATTTTCCGCGGGGAGCAAAACTTTCTAGGGGGGGCTAATTCTCCTCCCCCCTAGGCTACGGGTCCGCCCTACCCAAATGTCAATTGTTTGCCAGATTCTCAGGTAGACGTGTGTCTGTACTGTGGAACCGTATTTCAAAATGTGGGTAACATTGATCACCAGTTGATAATACGCCACATAGCGTCTCAAACAGTAAACTGTGCAGGTTCGAAATTCGTCAAATTTTTCTCATTTCACTTTTCCTTCCGTCTTTGGCAATTGTAAGATCCGCAATTGCAGAAGTTCGTTAGTTCAAAAACGTATCACTAACAGATATAATGATTACTATATGAATATTTAGGGATACGCTATACTCTTTGCCTGCCACCGGATGCCGCCGTGGGCCAGCGCGAGTCACGATAACATTTGTTTATTAAAAATTGTCACCCGAAACTAAATAGACTTTGCATATATTTCTGTTAGCAACGCATAGCGGAGCGCGGCAGTGCGCGTCGACGTCCGGCATCATAAAGTATACCGCAACCCGTAGGGTTCCAACGGCGATGTATACAGAATGACAGAAACCGCGTTG
This sequence comes from Enoplolaimus lenunculus, assembly GCA_030248215.1. NCBI lineage: Eukaryota > Metazoa > Nematoda > Enoplea > Enoplida > Thoracostomopsidae > Enoplolaimus > Enoplolaimus lenunculus. Next base: position 4,072 of record JASANG010000843.1, read on the forward strand.
TAAATATTTATTCATTAGTGTGGTATACCGTTCTAGTAAGGAAGAAAATATTCTCAAAGTACCTGGAGACAGTAATGATACGGATCTTTGGACGGTGTAAACTGTAAAAGTGCACGTGCCTTATCGAATTCAACATTCTTCGGTGGTTCAATGGCTGTAAATATGAAATACATCTTATAGTATAATATATATCTCAGGGTTCAAGCGGAATTCCGGTTCCGATAGGGAAATCCGGTATTCTCACTATCCGGTAATAAATCTGGTAATTTTTCACCGAATTGTTCTAGTAATTTCGAATATATATCATCACAGGGTTCAACCGGAATTCCGGTTCCGGTAGGGAAATCCGGTGCTTTTCACTATCCGGTTCCGGTAATAAATCCGGTAATGTTTCATCGGAATTTTCCGGAATTTTCGGTATTGAATATTTTTCTCATTTGAAAATTTAAGAAAAATTAGCAGATTATTCTAGCTTTTAATTTTCTAATTTTCCGAGCGTGTATTGCCAAAATTTTCCATTTGTACCACACTCCATAATCCTTATGTATAAGTCTGCAAAATTGTTGAAATGAACTTAATATTCAGCATAACCCAGTGGAATGCGTTCTTACAAAGTTTATAGTAGGTGTTTATCAAAAATTTCACTGCTGTTCTTCAGTTACCCTTAAACTTGTTTCAATCCGAGATTACAATCGTAGCCTCACAGGTGGAAGGCGTTTACCATCATCACTCAGCTATAGGAACTTGACGCTTAAGTCTGAGGTCTGAGACGGGGCTGTGTCTTGTTAATATTTTACAAATATGATTGCAACAGCATAAATCTTTTGTATTTAAAATTAAAACTGAACTGAAACCGCTTACATGGATCCACTGGTGAATCCGTTGTTGCAATTTCAGCCCAGTTTGTGTATCCTGTTTGTCCCAACCGATTTACTGCCATTACTCGAAAACGATACAACTTCAGTGCGTTCAAATCTAAAATACAAACATTTAAAAACATAAACAAATCGGCCAATGTTACGTTTAGGGCCGTAACAGTAGACTAAGCGTATTTCTAAGTCTAAGCCTAAGCGTTGCAAAAGTGTGTTCATAAGCCTAAGCAAAAAATGTAATCTAGAATCTAAACTTACTCTTTTAAAGATCTAGCAGAAACTTGGACGCCCTTAAAAGTAACACGGGCCAACAAATCTATAAATGATTAATTAATATTGGGTTAATCTTAGGCTTCGTTATAGGCATATCCTTATACTGATGCTTAATCTTAGGCTTAGGTTTAGACTTAAGAATATACCAATACTACTGTTAGGGCTCTCAGTTACACATGAACCGGTAATGGAACCGAGATATTACCTTCAATCTCGATATGGTACTTGATAACAATTGTCGCGTTTTGATAATCGAAGTTAGGTTCACTCGTTTTTAACCAAGGTTTATATAAACAGCGAATTACAAGCAGAAAAATTGGTACAAAATATAGTCACTTTTAATATATTAAGGAATCGGCCAAAGTCAATTTTAATATACGCGACACATACTTGTTACGTTTGTGACTACAACTGAAGTTCGTTCAACGTCAATTTGGTCACCGTCGACATTCAAAACTTTACCCGTTGAGTTGAAAGTTCGCTGAAATAGGTACACGCCATCTCAAATAAACTATCGTGTAATGCGCCCCGTTCAAAATATAAAATTCACACAGGTTACAAAAAAGCGTTAAGCCGTATTCACACGTGCAAGTTTTTGCTGCGAGAACTCGCAACTGCAATTTGCGCGAAATACTTGCAGATGTAAGTATTTTCAAAGGAACATTTCAATTGACCAATCAAACTGCAGTGGCAAGAAATTCAAGGGATTTGCAACTGCATTCACGTGTGCGAATTAAATTAAATAGAATGAATTCCAGTGAATAATTTGCAACTGCAAGAACTTCAAAGCTATTTTGAGACCAAACTTGCGCGTGTCACTTGCACTTGCAAGTTTTGTTCAAAATCCCGTTCGAAAAACTTGCAGCTGCAAATAATTCATTAAAAATCAAAGCTAGGAATTTAGTTCACATGTGTAAATAACCGTGCAAGTTCTCTGAAATTATTGCAACCTCTTTATCATTGGCTAATGAAAAAATGCAAGTTTTGCGTGCAATTTGCAGCTGCAAGTTCTCGCAGCAAAACCTTGGACGTGTGTATAGGGCTTTATTGGTGAAAGTTAACAACCATACTGCAAACAGTACGTCACGCGTGTTCAACCCCCTTGTCAGCCGTCAGCCAGTTTACACAAACTGATACAAGACGTAACCCAGGAGAAGAGTTTAGAATTCGACTCCTTTTAAGATTCTGGGAGGAGGCTTCGTTTGTGAAATAATCACACCCCCTGAACGAATAATTACTTAGCGAAATATTATTTGAATTTCAAGTTCACATTCTATTAATGCCCCAGAAGGGGTATAGGAACAAATGATTGCTTTTTTCAAATGATTCAATCAACACATTGACCGAAATCAAGGTGGGCCAGCTGAGTTACGGAACTTAAGCCAGCCCCCACAAAAACTTTATTGCTTATCCCAGAAAAACTGGATCTTTTCGGTTACCTTTCAGCCGATGTTGGCAAAATTCAGCTTCTCATGACCCCCCTTGATAATTCTATACTCAAATTTGAATTTTTGAAAAATTCGATTTTTAAAGGTACCCATAGCATGCTCAGCTGACTACGGGAGACTCAAAACACTGCATAAAGTTATTCACATGACGTAAATGGATAGTAAAAGTAACAGACACACATATCCGCGCAAATTTTCTCAAATGTGTTAAGCACCTATCACCAGTTGGTGGTAGATCTTCTAAATTTTGAACCAGCCAATAGCGAGTTGCTGGTAGATCTTCTACATTTTGAACCAGCCAATAGCGAGTTGCTGGTAGATCTTCTAAATTTTGAACCAGCCAATAGCGAACTTTAAAACTTGGCAGTTTTTTCGCATTTCACCAATCGTAGTAGCGATCCATATTTAAGACCCGCTGCTCACAAAATTGTCCGGTTTAAAAACCGACTACTAACTGGCGACAGATGCTATACACATTTGAGAATACAGTATCCGGTTACATATTGGTTATTCAGTTCACCATACCTGTTGTCCATCTGACCCGTGCATATTGACAACAAACGTTTGCTCGTAACCGCCGTCGAATCCTGAATTCCATCCGAGCAAAATCCAATTATGACCTCGGGACACCGCTTTCACTCGGGACGGTTTGAATGGTCGAGCTGAAAAAAGAACCGTAAATATAAGGTACTGTTTGACCTTTAGGATCCAGGTTACTGTAAAGCCTGTTAAAAGTGGCTTTTTTGATTCGTCACAAATTTCTGGAGTCAATATATACTCTCTATTATTTCGTTTGTCTACGTCGCTGATACTGAAAAATGAAAAATTTGCTTCTTACTCGGACCATCTGTAGACTGACCATCTGGCTTTTCGGGCACAAGCCTGGTAAACCAGGTGGAATTTTGGCAACTCAACAAAATAAAAAACTCTTGGTTATGTAATTATTTTTCTGGTATCCTGTCTGCATGAACCTACACTCAATTTTGATTGGATTAATTTCTAAAACCATCAACTATCGTTTGATTGGTTCATTTTTGAACCGTTCAGTTTCCATCGAGCCTTGATTGGCTGCGATGAAAAAGTGTGCAACTTACGAGTTATTGCATAATACAGAATGTACCAGCGTGCGTTGCGTTTCAGTTTGACTCCCGTCTGACTTTGGGGCGTTGATTTTAGTTTTAATGAACACGTTTTGTTTCTTCTAAGTTACCAATGTAGTAGAATGTTTTATATCATCAAATTCTAACACATTTGTACAGTCAACTGAAAATTTAGATCTCATTTCATGAATGAAAAGGATATGAGGGTAACACAACGCGTGCCGGGTACATTCTTTCTTACACAGAATAACGAATCCAGTTGCATACTCTTACTGAGTATTTACTGACTTTTATTCAACTGACCACTAAACGTAACAAACACTAATAATGCATGAGTGACCCTGACCATATCATTTTTTCACAAAAAATTTCTGATACAGGGGTTACCGAAGATACCGCTCCCCAATGTTGACGCAGGCTAGAATCCCCCCAAATACCAAGGTCGGGGCCCCGTGCAATAATCAAAACATTTTCCAAAACTTATGGTTAAAAAAACCATGTTAGGGTGGAAGACCCTCTTTGGGATTAGGTCCCCCAAAATGGGGGGTAGTATATGGGGTGACTGCTTCGACCCGGCCACCCCCCTGCCTTCACGTTAGCCATCACAGTAGCGACGTTCTTACATTTTGGTTGCAATTTGAAAACATACGACGCTGTTCCGAGTTCGTTCCACACTTTACACATGTAATCGCCAAAATCCTGTCGCCGCACTGACCGCACCAGAAGTGTTTGTGAATATCGGTCATGGGTGACATTTCGAGTGTCCGAAAATTCATACAGCGTCAAATTGCTTGTAACATCAGCGCCGTTAAATATCCAACGAAAATTTGGCGGTGGTCGAGCGGTAGACTGGAAAATAAAACAAAATCAGCGGTCGAAAATCATCTGAAATCCTTTGGAGAGGCGGGCAATGTTAGCGTTCTAATCCAGACGCCATGGCTGAGTTAAATAGCAAATTGGCGTTTGAAATTATCATGTCAATCGCCAAATTGACGACTAAAATTTGTGTGTTGTTTATTGAAACTAAAGCATTCTCAAGAGCGGCGTACAAAGCTTTTCGATGACTTACAAGCAAGGTTGAAAATTTTCTGAAACAGAAGTGTTCCACGCGGGGCTGAGCTCACCTGGCCAATCTCTGGCTACAGGTCATGTGGTTATTCATACGATTTGCCGCACAATACCAGACGGCATTAATAAAATAGTCTAGCGTTACTGGTCGAAATGTGATATGCTCGGAGCAATCCACCCCACTCCACTAAATAGATTTTGCCTATATTTTTGTTGGAAACGCACATTGTCCCGCGTGGCATCCGGCACCGTAAAATACATGTCACAACCCTCAGGGTTACCCCTGGACATCGCAGAACAACGTACCAGGGGTGGCATCTACAAGGGCACGGATAGGCGGTATAACCCGTCCTGAAATCTCCGAAAAGGCAAGAAATTCGAATATGGTTCAAACACCCATTTATAGACAGATCCTCAAGGTCAACAAGATTTTCATGAGATTATCCCGTCTCGAAATTAATCCCTGGTCACGGCCCAGCAACCCGCTATGCCGGATGACTGTGCAACTCACTTTGCATTCAACCGATTTCGCCTCTCCGGCATCTGCGGCTATGTACGGAACTTCCGGATTATTTAACACAACCGGACCGTCTAAAAACAGGACAACAGGCACTAATTATAACAATTATAAGGTTTGCCTAAAAAGCCTAAACCTAAACATAAGCCTAACCCAACTCGTACACCAAGTTTGCATTAAATTCCTCAGAGTGCATGTTATGTATTTTAGGCTAAAATGCATACTAATTTGTATCTGCTGCAGACTATATGAAGTATATCGATACTACGACAATTCGTCAACCTACAACTTGGCACTCGACGAAATATAACCTTAAGAGGAAATCTAATCAGGATCGACGGATAAGGCTAAGCTTATGCATAATGATAAACGACAAATTGTCTGGTTGACAACATTTCTGGTTACAAGTTTATTAATCGACAAGTTATCGACCGACGAATTGTAATACACTCAAAATAATATTTCTAATATTCAAGAAAAAAGTTTTTACATTTCAGAAATATAATCAGCAAGGTGCACTTGAAAAGTATTTCTCTTATAACAGAAAAGTTTTTAAAAAAGTGTTGAAATAAAGTCTGAAAATAAACGTTTTCCAGTTATTTTTAGAAAAATTGTCTTTAACTTGACAAAAACTTTTCAGATTTGCCACAGAAAATACTTTTCTGAATAAATTCAGAAATACTTTTTTGTGTGTAACACCCAATCGATTATTACTCATTTGCCTTACGTAAAACATGTAAAATCATGCTGCTATCCGCTGGAGTACCGGCCCCGTTGAATGCGGAACATCGATACTGGCCTTTGTCTTTCCAGTATACCTCGTCGACCCAAGTTAACAAACTTGTCACCTGCCAACAAAAACGAACCCTTATGCGCCATTCACAACAAAAAAAGATTCGGCCGAGCCACAAAATGTGTCGTAGGTTTGGGTTAACAACCAATCGAATAACCCTTCCTCAACAAAACATTTTTCGATTGACCCTACCTCAACACGTTTCTCAAACCGGTTATGACACGTGCTGACGTAGGGGTCAACACTTTTTTAACACCCTCTGCCACGCGTCGATGCTAACTAACCTAAAATTTCTGTTGACCCTACCTCAACACGTGTTTCAAACCGGTTTATGACACGTGTTGACGTAGGGGTCAACACTTTTTTAACACCCTCTGCCACGCGTCGATGCTAACTCAAGGGAAAATTTTTGTTGACCCTACCTCAACACGTGTTTCAAACCGGTTTATGACACGTGTTGACGTAGGGGTCAACAATTTTTAACACCCTCTGCCACGCGTCGATCCTAACTCAA
>JASANG010001810.1:0-10631 GCA_030248215.1 Enoplolaimus lenunculus
GAGCTCATGGCCATGCTAATCGGAACTCGGTTGGTGAACTTCGTGCGAGAAGAGCTACGACTGCCTGTTGAATCTTGCGTAGTTTGGTCCGACTCTCAGTGTGTCCTCAGTTGGCGGAAGAAGTCAACAATAAAAATTACATTTGTACGCAATCGAATTCGCGAAATCAACGCCAACGACATGGTATTTCGTTATGTTCCGACTGCCGACAACCCAGCCGACTTGTCGACCCGAGGCTGTTCGGCAGACGATCTGATTCGCAGCAACATGTGGTGGCATGGTCCGTCTTGGATATCTTTATCTCAATCGCAATGGCCACCTGATTTCGACTGTACACATGTGTCTGAACTAACATTGGATGTTATCGAGCCATCCGACGAAATAATGTGTCACGACAACAATCGCGTCGATTCCTGCGAATATGGCCAACTTTTGCAAGTTTCGCGCTACTCAAACTTGTTGCGACTTCTACGGGTCACTGCGTGGATTCGACGATTCGTGGACCGCGCTAAGAAAAGCTTTGTGAATCGTGGCCCCCTGACTAGCGCGGAGATAGCAACCGCACAAAATTTTTGGGACATTCATGTGCAAAGGAGCTGTTATCCTGAAATTTTCGATGCAACCAAATCGACGCAGCTGCCAGGAAAGTACCGCGACCTGTGTTTATTTGTTGATCCTCAGGGAGTCATTCGTTGTCGCGGACGATTAACTAATGCTGATCTGGACGCAGACGCTCAGTTTCCAAAGCTGCTTCCCAAATCTCACCACTACACTACCTTGGTGATCGAGGATGCACATGTGAAGTTGTTTCATGCCGGAGTACCCCATACATTGTCACAGATCCGGTACAAATACTGGATCCCATCTGGGCGTTCCATGGTCAAATCTGTCATACATTCGTGTCGCGTATGCAAATATTTGCACGGAAGCCGTTTTCGGGAACAGCCGATGCCTCCACTTCCTGAATTTCGCGTTGCTCGCAGTCAGCCATTTTCCTGTTCGGGTATCGACTACCTGGGACCGCTGCTGATCAAATCCCATCATCAAGGCACTACCAAGGTTTGGATTTGCCTATTTACGTGTGCAGTCGTCCGAGCGGTGCACTTGGAGGTTGTCGAGAACCTCACAACCGAGCATTTTTTGTTATGCTTTCGCCGATTCATTGCAAAGCGCGGTAAACCACGCCTGGTGGTCAGCGACAATGCGAAGCACTTCATCGCTGCCAACACAACGTTTAATAAAATATGGAGTAATGTCTTCCGGTCTGATTCTGTTCAGACATTCTCGTCAACAAACGCCATCGAGTGGAAATTCATCACGGAACTTTCGCCTTGGATGGGCGGGTTCTACGAGAGGATGGTGGGGGTTGTGAAGAATTCAGTCAAGAAATCGCTTGACACTCGCTGTGTTTCCCTCGTTGAATTACAAACGGTGGTCGCAGAAGTTATTTCGATAGTGAATAGTCGTCCACTGGTGTATATCGATAATGATTTATCGCAACCTCCGCTGACTCCATCACATTTCCTCGGTGGTCCTATTCTCCAACTTCCTAACTTCAAAATCACCAATGAGCAATTGCCTCAGCAGCACGGCAGTGTTCCCCAACTCATTTTGGGCTGGAGACGCATTCAAACGCTTTTGAACAACTTTTGGAAGGTTTGGCGAGGTCAGTATCTGCTCGCACTACGATCGCAGTCCTCGTCAAAATCTCCGCATAACATGTCAGATCATCCGCCAGCTGTCGGAGAAGTAGTCGTGGTAAAGGACAGCGTTCCGCGCAACACGTGGAAACTGGCTAAAATTGCGGACCTGAACATTGGATCGGATGGCCGTTGTCGATCGCTCAAGTTGCAACTTTCCACCAAAAGGTTCATTAATCGGCCACTTCGACTTGTCTATCCCCTGGAGCTTGCGACTTCTTCTGCCAGAGGGCGGGTTCCCCGAATTACAACCATGAATCCTCCAGTGTCCTCCCGTGAACCGCCAACAATAGACCTGGCTAGCTGGAAGTCGTCCTGGCTACCTACTTCAACAGACAACTACCCCGTGGATGACGACGACCGATCGTCGGAAACCTCTGTTGAGTATTAACTAAAGCTGCAATTTCGAATGAAACAATTAGCTAATTATTTGCTTGTAGTATATTGTTACATTGCTCATTTTTATTGAAATTTGTTCGATTATTTCAGAAAATGCGTCCTTACTTCATTCCCGTGCAAGGCCCGTTATCGCCGTATTATCTACATCGCCCCGGGCTACTTATTGCGGATCGTCGCGTGCCAACAATTGAGCACGCTCGATTCTATTTGACACTTCGCCAAATGGAGGAGGTTGAGGCGGCAGATTCCATGCTAGCTAATCGGTGGTTAGCTCACCATCCGCGGGAAATTAAGCGGTGGATGCGGGACCACGGTATTTCAATACCATCCAATTGGATATTCGATGCTCAAGTCGTCATGATGGATGTCCTGATTGAACTGCTCAGACCGCAGTCAGAAAGCAACGAGTTCCGCAAGGCATTTGTAAGCCTCGTTGGGGGATTGACGGATCCACGGCAGCTGGCATTCGTGCTACCTTCAAACAACCATGAAATGGTTTGGGCATCGGGTTATCGACCGCCGACCGATACAACAACATATAGCTGGTTTCCGGGGTTTAACCTCTTCGGAGAATGCTTGGATCAGCTGGTCGAGCGATATCAACGCAATGACTGGCAGCCGGAGATGGCGTCTGCATCGCAATACATTTCAAGATCGTTGGCAGCACCTACATTCGCGGCTAAAACGATTCTGTGGGTTTCCGATAGCCAGGGCGGCGGGATTCAACATATTGCAGGTGGAAATTTCTACGCCATTTCGGGTGGTCGGTGGAAGGACATCCCCGATGTTTTTCGTCAATTTAATGTGACGTGGCTCAACTACGGAATCGTCATTTTTTACTTCGGCGTCAATGACGCCCAGCGCGATGACGGTCAACAACAGTATTCGTTGGCAACATTCGAATCCTTTCTTCGCGCCCAACCACCGGGCCCTCGTGTTCTATTATGCACACCTACACCGGATTCCAACATCCTGGGCAATCGGCAACATGCCCAACTGGTGGAGCGTCGTTTCAACCACATCGACCTCGTCCACTGCATCAATTGGTTCAATGACGAGACGTGTCCGTTCAATGGCCCGACACCTGGTTCCAAAAATCGAGCTTTGTTCAAGTCGGATGAATTCCATTTGTCACCAATGGGTCTTCGTCACGTCATTCGCAGATGTGCCAAAGAAGAACCGGGTATAAAATTGATTGATTTCATTTTATCAAAAGAAACATTTTCGTATCGACGGGACAGAAATGGGTACTTTGTTCGGTAGGGCATTTCCCGTCGGGAGTGTCGCTACGCGATAGCTAACTTTATTCAAATTACGGTTAGCTATGCTTAATGTATCTGCCTACGGATGGCAGTTTTTTGCATACACTGGTTTTGAATGTTCATGTACGTGTTTTGTGTCTAATTGTGATGGCTAAAGAATTTAGGGCCGGTTAGTTTGATATTCCTGAACATATGTTCAGATCTGATATTGACTTTTTGTATTATACAAGTGATTTAAGGGTGAAATTAACCCGAACCAATGTTCGGATCGGACCGGGTTCCTATTTTCTCCGTCATATTAGATGTTTGTTATTGTTTCAGAATTTGGTTGTTTTCGTATATAATGTCTAATAAATCGTTAAATCGCATAAGTCAATGACAATTGCCTAAATTATAAACCTATCAACGAATATTTCGTCACATCCAATTACATTCAGAATTTTCTGGAGATCTTTCTTCATAACTATAGATATTCGAGAAAATTTTCGTACGTTGGGGGCTTGTAGCCAAGGGGGGCGGGGGAAGGGGCTCAGCCACCCTGAAAAGTTTTTTACTCCTTCTAGAAACTTTTCAACCTTGTTTTAGGTCAATGTAAACTTTGTATGCCACTCCAAAACAATTTTAGTTCCGCTAGTAGACGAGTGAGCTGGCGCACAGCATTGAAAAACTTTCGTAGGAGAAAAATGTGACCAGTATTAAAGGATACTGATTTTTAAAAGGGATATGCGGCAAGGGCGAGCCGTAGCCGAGGAGGCTCAGCCCCCTTTACAAAATTTTGCCATTCTCAGAAAACTTTCAACTTTGCTATTTTTTAATGTAAAAACTTTCTATGCCCCTCCCAAAAACTTTAGTCCCCCATCTAGCAAGGTGAGCTGGTACTGGTTTACGGGCCTGCGCAAAGCCTGTCTGCCATTGCATTTCAAGATATGTCTGGCCGAGTCTATTTGGGAGACGACCAGCCGTACTTTTTATGAGGGGGAACTGCCCCTAATGCCTCCCGTGAGGACGCCGTTGGTATTGGCAGTCGTAGGGAGCCCCAGCAATCGGTTTCCCAATTGTAAAATTTTGTGCGCACGCCCCTGATATATCGAGCGGGTATTTCACTCGGTTTATAAAAGATTAGGTTCAGCTAGAGCGTCCGCCAAAAATAAAATTTTACATTTGGGGCACCAAAATGGGGACCCCGTATGAACTAGAAAACCCGCTCGAACAGTTAACAATTTTTGCGATATATTTTTATTTTCGAAATGAAAAGCTAAGCAAAAAATCAAACAACGATGCTTGACATTTCAAAAACCTCTCCGGTATTGCATAAAGACAAAGTACAGGACCATGGCCTATGTTTTAAACTTTGAGGGACATAAACGCTACTAGTGAAACGTTTTGAATTTCTGCATTTGCTGCAATAAAAAATTCACAATGTTTATAGTATAGCATGAAGGTATTCAACCCAAATTTGTCTCAGTTTTACGAACTTGTACTTTTCTAAAGGAATAGGTATACAAAACATCCACCAAAAGTTTATTTTGTTTTAGACCGTTAATCTTGTTGAAACTGATATTTTTCTCGGGCGAACCAATTTTCCTCGAGCGGCCGCAGTTGAAATTGTTGATGCCACTCGTTTTATAAGCCGTTTTCTGGATTGTGCAGTTCTGGGGACCAAAAGATTCAAAAAAATGTCTCATTTTTTCGATTTTTTTAATTTTCGAAATGAAAAACTTTTAAAAAAAAATTCAAACAATCAAACGATACATGATCAGGGTGCTCGCGTCCTGGAACATCCCGGAGTTCATCAAAAAACACCTCAGATCCGGGAAAGCAGAGACAAAGTCCGGGAATAATTGAAACGCAGGCGGACTTTTAATATAGGCATATACAAAATTACGGGCAAACAGCTTGTCAAATTGCGCGGACACTCTGTAACAATTCTTGAGGTTTAGGCTCAGTTTAACTAATTTTTCTGTTCTTCCAATCGCCGTAGCTTTGTTCGCCGGTAAGCCATTGCGTAATGCTCGGTCTATGCTCAAAGTCGTTCTTAAAAATCATCACTTCAACAGATTGGGCTTTTTGAAAATAAAAATGAGTCCATTTTGGATCTGGAGAATAACTATGGTACACTTAACTACTGGTATATACACTTGAAACTACGGGGAATACAATAAAAGAACCTCATTTCGATGGAATAGAATTAAAGTCACAAGCATTGTGAATATCTTTCACTGATTCGAAAGTTACAAGGAATATGGGCCATAATAACAATAACTGGAGATAAGTGCTGTGCTAGACACAGATTTTGAAAATATCGGCCAAGATTATCGCAAATTTCGAACCAACTCTCAACATTCTGACGCACTATCTACAGCTTCTTAAGGCAAAAATTTTTTTGGTTTGAAAACTTCTCATAAACATGCTTAGCCGCCAACAACTCATTGAAGAACACATCACACAACTTCAAAACAGGCTCTTGTACACTTTACCTTATCCCCAAACCATACTTGATACATGCTTAGGCTTCAGATCATGTTTAGGCTTAGGCTTAGAATTCTGAAAAAGCCTTTTCAAGCGTAAACCAAGCCTTTACTAAAGCCTCTGCCCAAGCCTAAACCTGACACTAAACCTTTAAATCTGAGCTAGCTTCACCCTACACCTACGCCTTTACTTTCAAAGTTGACATGAAAGTGTACACGAGTCCTCAAAACGCTTACATACTCAACAAATCCAAGACGTGTGCTTTCTGCAACGATGAAACGATGCGAAGTTGTTGCAAAATCAACAATGAAAATTGGCGGGTCTGAGCAGATGTTGGACAAAACAAACTTCGTGTAATCCAAGTCTGAGTGTCGAGACCCAGAGAGGGTGTCATCGGCGTTCGACCTGACATAGCACGCAACCATCATTTTCCGTACTTTTCCATCAAAAAGTAGCGCCGCGCTGATCTTTCCAGCCGTGATGAATATTAAACCGCACAATAAACTTGGTCATACATCAACTACTTTTATCGTCGAAAAAATTCTTATCAGTAAACAAGTAATTTATCAAAAAACATTGCCGAACATTGTCGGCATCATTGTTCACAACCGAATCCGAACCTCAAATTTCTGATGAATCCCAATCCGATCTTTCGATGCGAACCTGCCCGAAACTCCTATATACACACAAAACAAAATTCAAAACGAACATTAAATATATAGCAAACAATATAAACGAAACGTGTACGTGTATAGTATACAATGGTGTCGAGAATGCAACACGCCCAAACACAACCGATGTTGTGCATATTTAATACGTTTAATATGTTGTTTGCTTTGGTTCGCAGTTTTGTGCTTTGCGAAGTTTTAATTGCCCACTGCACGATCGTCGTAGGCGTAGCCAGTATTTCATTTCGGATTGGGATAAGCTTACAGGCGAATGCAAAAATTTTTGACGGGGAGGCGGACTGGCATATGTTATGAAACGCAAAAATTGTAAGGTAGTGACCTATCATTTTATTTCCAAAAACTTTTTAAGGGGAAAATTTGTCCAAAAAATTCTGAGGGGAAAATTGTATTATTTTTCAAAAACCGCCCTATACTCTGAATCCGCTAGCGGATAAAGTTCGTATAAAAGTTTTTGGCGGGCAAGCGTAGAGGGCGAAAAACCTTTCCCCTCTTGTTATACGTCCCTAGAACCATGTCAAAATGAAGTTTACTGACTTCGGAGCGCTTGCGACGTCAAGCCAACATCATGCATTCATGTTAATAATCCAGAGTTAAGCACACATCCGCATAGCTTGAAATCAGTTGGTGGCAGGGGCTCACCCCCCGGAAACAATTTTGGCACCGCTCAAGTTTTCAACATTGCTTGTAATTCAGCAAACACCCTTGTATGCCACACCTAAAAAAACTTAGCCCATTCTATGGTCAGCAGCCCGCCAACATACCCCTTATTGCGGGCCCACCCCAAAGAGGGACCTTTCACTAACAAAGTTTAAAACAAAAATTTTGAAAAATATTTTGATCATCGTAAGGGCACCCTTCCTAGGATATCAGGGGAGGCCTCCACCTTAGCCTGCTCCGATATTGTTTTTACTCACAGCCTACAATCTGTACCGTGAAGTGTTAAATACGAATAATCAGGGAACAAACGGTTAACCCAAGATGAGTTGTAAAGATATGTAAGATCTCAAAAAATGTCACGTCCGCATCCTGTAAAAATTTTACTGGGATGCATGCAGAGGTCGATTTTAGCTAGAGGGTGACCTGTTGTTCCTTGATTCAATTTTAATAGCTCACCCAAATGAAACTAACTTTATCTTCATAAGAACGCAATCCACGATGTTCCCGTATATATACCTATATCAATCTAATATTTTTATGCAATCAATCCTGAAACCTAATCAGAAACGACAAAGCTCCTCCAATGCCCCCGTGGGAACACCCTTGAGGTTTAGGCATAGGTTTTTTTATGTCAAACGTTTGGCCAACGCTGGGACAGGGCTCATGGTAAATGTGCGCCATGCAAGAGCTTACAATCGCCTTGGTTTATGCAGGGGTGCAGGAAGAGGACGGCAGAAAGTGGCCTCGTCAGAATTTTAAAATCAAATATTTACGTTGCGGCGAGCGGTCCCTCTGGTATTTATGTGGGCATATATAGGCTTAAGATTAGGTTTAGACTTGTTTAAATTTGGGTAAGCTGAAACCAAAGCTTAAGTCCTTTTAAAATACGACTTATCGCTCTATATAAACTTGACATAAGCTTAAGCTAAGACCTAATCGTACCGACTGCTTAACTTTGGACTTTAGTCTTAGGCTTCGCTCTATATAAACTTGACATAAGCTTAAGCTAAGACCTAATCGTACCGACTGCTTAACTTTGGACTTTAGTCTTAGGCTTGGACGTTTTGTTGTTTTTAAGACAAAGTTAAGCTTGCAGGACGGATTCTAGTTGGAATGAAATTTAGACGGAATCGAAACTGGAGTCGGAATTCAAATTTTTTATTGGACCGGAATCGGAACCACTATTTTAGTTTTAGGGCTTACGTAAAGATGTTCAGAAGCAGGAGTAGCACTAGGTGGAGTGTTTAGTTTAGGGTTTAAAAATTTTGCCTGTTGTGTCGTTCGTTCGAAGATGCCTCTGTCAAGATCATAGTTTTGCAGCGGCAGAAAATAAATATTAACTACGTACGTATGGTAACGATGGATATTAATTGATGTGCGTTACCAACTGAACACTCGCCCTATTCCAGATTCAAAGTTTCAGGACAGCTTTCTACTCTACGTATATATACTTTTTAAAGCGAAGAGCAGCTATTCTCAAGGAAGGTGTAAGGTGGTGGTGGTGGTGAACAACTTCTAGTGTGCGTCAGTGGAAATTCGCTGAAGAATTTCCAAATAATCGAAAAAACTTTTTGGTAAGTTTTAATACATATACACGTACGTACATACGTATATAAGGATGACACGTAATCTAAGATTTGACCGATCCGGATGCTAATCCATCGCTAATTTCCCGAATTCGAATCTGGGATGTTGCAAATTTTAGTTTTATCTATAACCTATTTCAGAATATATACGCAATACCAGCCGCATAACCGTTAATATATTTTGTGCCAGACGTCAGTGTTGAGATTTGAGACCTGAAACAAGTTTTTTATTAATATAACAAAATATTTGGATTCGGCTTTTTCACAACCGAATTCGAATCCGAATTGTGAACCACAAGTTTTTGCCGAATCCGAATCCGAACCTTATATGTATATAACCGCGTATTTTCGAGTTAAGGGGAATATAAAATGGATTTTATATATGCAACAAATACGTAATTGATAACATACGTAAATCATTTATATACATATGAACTGAACTTTATTCTTCACTTCATACAGAATTGAATTTATTGTTTACAAGATATGTAGGTTTTAGTATAAATTTTCAAATTTTCAACTGGGGTTTTGAACTTTCGCCATTTGCTGCAATAGATTCAATATACGTACGTGCCGAATTGACCTTTCTTGTTCAAACTTTATTGTTTACTTAAAGGTTATGAATGTGTGCATTGGCTGCAATAGATTCAATATCTCTAGAATAGCATGAAGGTATTCAGTTAACCCAAATTTGCCTCAGTTTTCCGAACTTGTCTTACTTTTCAAAGGAATACGCATACCAAACTTCCACTAGAAGATTATTTTGTTTAGACCATTAATCTTGTAAACTGTTTGTCGGGCTGACCAATTTTCCTGGAACGGACGCAGTTGAGGAAATTGTTGGTGCCACTCGTTTTATAACCCATTTTTCGGGATTGTGCAGTTCTGGGAACAAAAAAGGATTCAAAACGTCGCCATTTTACATTATTTGATATGTACTTGTTTGAAGAGTTAAGTGAAATGTTATCAACCCTTAATTTAAATGAAAATTTGTGCGTCTTTCTCGTTGAAAACTGATATTTTTCACGGGCGAACCAATTTTCCTCGAGCGGCCGCAGTTGAAATTGTTGATGCCACTCGTTTTATAAGCCGTTTTCTGGATTGTGCAGTTCTGGGGACCAAAAGATTCAAAAAAATGTCTCATTTTTTCGATTTTTTTAATTTTCGAAATGAAAAACTTTTAAAAAAAAATTCAAACAATCAAACGATACATGATCAGGGTGCTCGCGTCCTGGAACATCCCGGAGTTCATCAAAAAACACCTCAGATCCGGGAAAGCAGAGACAAAGTCCGGGAATAATTGAAACGCAGGCGGACTTTTAATATAGGCATATACAAAATTACGGGCAAACAGCTTGTCAAATTGCGCGGACACTCTGTAACAATTCTTGAGGTTTAGGCTCAGTTTAACTAATTTTTCTGTTCTTCCAATCGCCGTAGCTTTGTTCGCCGGTAAGCCATTGCGTAATGCTCGGTCTATGCTCAAAGTCGTTCTTAAAAATCATCACTTCAACAGATTGGGCTTTTTGAAAATAAAAATGAGTCCATTTTGGATCTGGAGAATAACTATGGTACACTTAACTACTGGTATATACACTTGAAACTACGGGGAATACAATAAAAGAACCTCATTTCGATGGAATAGAATTAAAGTCACAAGCATTGTGAATATCTTTCACTGATTCAAAGTTACAAGGAATATGGGCCATAATAACAATAACTGGAGATAAGTGCTGTGCTAGACACAGATTTTGAAAATATCGGCCAAGATTATCGCAAATTTCGAACCAACTCTCAACATTCTGACGCACTATCTACAGCTTCTTAAGGCAAAAATTTTTTTGGTTTGGGAAAACTTCTCATAAACAT
>JASANG010003566.1:0-10635 GCA_030248215.1 Enoplolaimus lenunculus
TAATTACGGTTTTTATCTGGTCTGTTGTACTTAATTTTTGTTAACAGGCAATTGAAGCGGGCGATTTTGATTGTGTCAAAGAATTGGCATGGGCCGGTTCTGATTTTGCTGTTGAATGCTTTGTGTCAGGAACTGTATTAACTCCATTGACTCTTGCTCAACGCATTCACGGTACTAATTCTAGCATATACATATTCTTGAAGTCGTTCCAGGAAAAGTGAGTTGGAAACCAAATGTGCTGTGTAATTAGTTACGGAATTTATTTAAATTATAACACAAATTAGTTTTAATAGTTCGGAACAAATTCCTTAAACACGCTAGCGGAAAACATACAGATAAATACATATTTTTAATTATTTAGTATACCAATCTTGATTCTAATTGGTAAAAAAGTATTAATTATTGGTAGATTGTTATTTAGATGTAGGCTTTATGTAAAGTATTTTGTAGATATTTTTTGTTCTGAACAATATCATTTGGCACTAGTGCGAAACATGCAGGTGAGAAAACCAATTTTGTCTAACTTAGGGCTTAACTATGATGATCGGCGTGTAAACTTCGAAGGCTTCAAATCAGTTGTTTCAAAAGACATAGCATCAACTATTACGATGGCGTTGATTAGTGAGATTGAATGGCGATATATATCTGCATTTACTATTGCAGCTGTGTTCAGTTTTTCAATTCGGAAGTTGATCGGCTTAATCTGCCAATCGTTCACGATCTAATACCGATGCATTTATGCAATATGAGGGATGCTCGCAAGCATTTATATAGATTCAAAGCCATGGGATTACCTTCTCGCGCCAGTAAGTCAACAAAATAGTCTACAGTTATGTGGAGATTTCTAATTTTGCTCGTTGTTTTTGACGATGCGTGCGTTAATCAACGAAAGCCAAGCTAAAATGTGCTATGTAATATACTGATATTTTTATGTAAACGTTGCTAGCAAGACTGAAACATATCTTTTGACAAAAGTATTTAACTGCTTTTATTTTTATATAGATTTTTGGCATACCCGTTTTATTTATGTGTGTAGCATGCAAATAAGTGTTGTTTGCAAGTCGTCGAGCAATATTGATAAACTAAATAACGGTTCCATCACGAGTAGTGTACTCGCGGATCCCCCAGAGGTTGGGTACGATCAAACACCACAGCATGTTGTTGCTTTTTGCTCCGCATAATTTACATAAATTACTTTTGTTAAAAAATATATATTTAATCTGAATGTTTTTGCCATTGTAGCCTTACAAATTTGTTTATCGGCTTAATCTGTATTTTAACAGTGATTACTATGTTATAATTTGAGTTAGCTGCACCGTCATTTGACCTCAGAAATTTCGTTTATTTTTAGTTGGGTCTCACTTTTGTAATGTTTTGTTCATTGTGCCACTGATGCTTCGTGGGCCGCCGGAAAGCACAATGGTAACTGACATCAACATAGCGCCGTGTCCGGTTGCGGAGGTTCGCTTGAATGACGTTGAACAAGAAGGTTTAATGACGGTAAAATCATAGACGATTTTTGTATGGCTATAGTGCAGGGCGCAAATAGGAACTATATTATACCGGAATCGGAATCGAAACTAGAAATTTTCTGACTGTACGGATAATTTATATTGGCAAGTATAATACTGATCTAGGGTGTCTGTTGGCTGACAACAGTTTTCAAAACTGTGGCGTTTACAAATTGGTGATGATTTCCGGTTCTATATAGCTGAACAACAATCAATTATTTATAAATTAACTCATCGAAAACAGTGTAATAGATAAATGATGCAACATTTTTATGCATCGTATCACAACAAGTAGGGTTGAAATTAAGATTCAAAATTCCGATTCCGATTGACAGTGATGCATTTTAAAGCAATCAAAATGTGAGGATGTGATTTTGGAAGTGTCACGTTGTAAGCAGCTTCTCTTATAATATGTGAGAAAGATTTCATAGGTTCTAATTGAACGTTATATGCGTTCAAGTATAATTATATACCAACAGGGAATAAAACAAAAGCGAAATTGAGTATATTATTTCTGGCATTCTTGCAGAAACCGAAATAATGTATCAGTAATATTACTTTATCAATCACTGTCGCACTCAATGTTTGACTTGATTGCAATAAAAGGTGTTTAGTTATTAACAAGTCGCTTTCCTATATGTGTTTTGTTTCAGGACGATGAGAATCTCTGCGTTACGAAATTTGAACCCTATCGCGATAAAGAAAACCAACTCGAAATTAAAGTAACAACCAAAGATACAATGGTAAGTTTACTGTTTTTTGCGGTTTCATTATTAATATCTAAAGTGAAATCTTTATGCTGAAAAGGCACCTTTTTGTGGTGTAACTTTCCTATTGGTAACTAAATATTAATTCGGTTCGGTATTGTGGGTTTTGGCCCAACGGCTATTTTGGGAATGTTGTCCATTGAAGGTTCTCGAAATTGATACCATCGATACAGAATTTACGGCGTATGGCGCCGCTGTACTTGACATTCTACGTTTGCCGAAAGTAGAAAAATTTTGACTGCTTCGCGCGGCGTTAAAAAACGTCAAAAAGCGTAGCGCCACCTTAATGCTAAGTCTTCATGCTGAGCTGATTAGTTGAAGCTCAATGTAGTTTAGTATTATAAGAAAGCTTCTTTATCTCTCAAATACTTCAACAGGTATATTGTTCGTCTTCGTTTACATGCTCTATGATAATGCTTCCTTTAATAAAAAATAGTCTATTTTGTAGTAGCCTTAAAACATCGCCGCCTTTGACAAGACAGAGATAGCTGCACTAGTAACATAGAGCAGAGCTGGACTTGTATATTAGCTATACAGAAATACCACCGATTGACGAAGGAAGTGAATATATTGAGTTTGGACATTTGTTCTAAATCTAACTTTCGAAAACTTTTTATTATGTTTCCGTTAATATTTACTGTAACAATCTGATTAGAGTATATGTCTTTTGTTTTATTGCTTTACGTTTTTTACTTAATTGTGCGAATTCTTGTTTATTTCAGCTGAAACTCTTGTTTAAACCATGTGTCGTCAAACCGAATGTAAATGATTTGGATTAGTTTAATTTCTTGACTGTCCTGACAGTATGATTTTCTGTTTAGAGCACATTTTTAGCCAATACGCAAAACTTTGTGATGGACTAGTAATCAAATTATTTCTGCATTGAAAATTATGTTAATTGTTGTTCTTTTGCGTATTTTTCAACTCGAATAGTTCTACAGATACTGGTTTATTTTGTTGTGCAAACCGGTAATCAGTATCATAACAGACGAGCAGATTAAAGTTTAAAGTGTATTTTTTCCGGTTTGGTTTTTGAATGTGCGGAGTTTCATGCGGGCAGAAATCAGCATAATATCTTGTATTATGCGTCACAGCACAATTATTACGGTTAATCGTGTGCGGTACGTATGAACTATGCTGTGTATAAAGTGTAAATTCCTTGAGTTATCATATGTTTTATTGATTCACAAAGTTTTGTTTATGAAACTTAATTTTTAATTTAACTTTAAAAAAGATTTTTTTGTTATGCTAAAGTCGAAAGTTTGCTCTTGTGATAGCACTGGCTAATAAAAAACCTTCTTAATCACAATATCAGTTTTTTATGATATATAACTCGAGTTTGACGTTTTTATAAACGTCAGTAAAATTGTGTTACGTTTACTGATAAATTTAAACCCAGACTCAATCCGAAAAATTGCATAATCTACGGTAGTATAGCAAAATTTCGGAAGGTTGTCTAGACGAAAATCTCGCTCCGAAAACATCACACATTTTCGTTTTTAATTAGATACATGATTTATTTCTGACACGGGCATTCCCACGAGTAAAGAATTTCAAAGCAGGGATAAATATTTGTGATTCTGTACCCAACAGGAACTTAGTTAACAGATGACAAACACACTAGGTTCAATTATATTAGCCCGATGTGTTGTTTTGCTTTTTATATAAAATAACGGTTTGTTTTCCTATGTATCAGGTTACAACCGGAGGTCTATATATATTTGGCTTAGGCAGCAAGTAGAATTCCGTAACATGTAGAATTTTTGTTAGAGGTTTCGGCAATTTTAATAGTGACATTTCTCATATTTTATAAAACTTGTTACGTGCAGTAGGTTTCTTTGTAACTTTCGAGCAATTTATCAAATTTGAATTGCGGCTGAAAAATTTCTAAAAATTCACAAGTTTTACATTATTTTAACTGTGTAATTTTGTCTCGTGGTGAACTGAGGTCCGGCTTCGGCAAAACTTGGTGACAATCGATAAGGAAATCTTTCTGTTCGGCTTGAACTTATTACAGTTATATATTTAATACTAGTGAAGTTTACTAGTAGCCGTAGTGGCACACGTGTGCAACATGCCTAAAGTGTTAACGAAGGGATTTTGTAACTAATCCACGCTTTAAGGTTACAAAATTAACTATCAGAATTTATACGTAGTACAATTGTTTTGTAGAACGATTTGTAACGGTTAAGTACAAGCAATGTAATTTCAGCACTAAAGGGAGTTTGGGTGCGAGTAAATGAATGAATTGCATCAAAGCTTCAAAACCGATAATTGGATGGTTAGCTATAACTAATTTGCATAATCGCATAATTGATACGCCTAAATTAGGACTTTTTGAAATTGTTTACAAACCTCTAAAAGCACGAACGATATTTGAGCCGCTAACAGCAGTATAATGATGAATTAAAACTGATACTCGTCGCTAAAGTTTAAATTGAATAAAACGCATTGTCACTGCTGAATTCTGATTCATTATGAATGACATGTTTTAGGATTTAATCCGTGTTTACATTTGAAAACTTTGAAAACCGTAAAAACAGAGAAAAAACGAACAAAACACAGAGATATACCTATATACGACTACATATAGGACAACAAGAACAAAAAAAAAAAAATTAAGCTTCGATTTTCAGGAGCGACCTTGCAATATTTTTGCTCAAACATTGATTATCATTCTTTCATATGTTTTGTCGTTTGTTTATAGTATATACCAGGAAGCAGCTGAAAATCAAAAATACCGGAGCCGGAATTGAGCCGAAATTACGTAGTAAAATGATGGTTAATTAGTTAATTTTAGCCAATACATGCAATATGTTAAGTTGTTTTGTTTTACGGTAATTTTTTTTGCCAAATTTCGTCTTGAAAATTGTGATAAAAGTATAACGAAACGCGCTGAGCAGTTTAATTTTGCAAACGGAGCCCGATTTTCTGCCGGAGCTGGAGGCAGACCTCCGATTGTACCCTCATATATACGTTTTGCAATTTGAAGCTACCATGGCTATGTTTTCCACTTCTTTGGTAGTTGTTGATTTTCATGAACTGAAATAACTTTCTGTGCGATTGATTTTGTTTTGCTTTGTGCTGATTTGTAGTTTTATATTGGTTTACAGCTTCGCGTTTCAATAATAAAATTGTGACCAGCACTTTAACAATGTGAATAAAAAGAGCAGCTTTTCCGTTTAAAAAATTTCAATTTCCGATGCAAGTATGAAGTCGACGTCAAGTGAAATTTGCTGCGCAGCGATTTATACTTCTGTGAAACGCGCATCAGAATTTTCATACTGTAGTGACCAGGGTGTAAATGTATAGGTGGTAAAAACGGAAACACGGATAATTGCAATACCGGATATATACCAGCAACGAAGGGCGGTGGAGGGCGGGTTAAAAATAAATAACAGTCCGCAACAGAATAACAGTTGACACCCTCTCGAGAGCCCAAATGAATATTAGCCCCCCTCTTATTCACCCAGTCCGCAACAGAATAACAGTTGGCACCCTCTCGAGAGGTCAAATGAATATTAGTTCCCTTCTTTTATTCGGGTCATTAAGATTTAGGGACTCTATCCGCTTTATGGACTCTCATTAGCGACACGGGCTTCTATTTATTGGGACTCCAAATTGGGATCCTCCTCTTATTGGGGTCTCTATACAGTACTTAGGAATGTATTTTCAAAACTTAAGTATGCTTTAACGTTTCGAACGCACTTTATTTTTTATCAGTTCAGGGTGCAACCGGTCCGGTTCCAGTAATGAAATGCGGCATTTCTCACTACCCACATTCGATAATAAATCCGGTATTTTTGCCCGTAGGATTTTCGGTATTGAAAATTTTTTATATTCGAAAATTTAAAAAAATTGGTATATTAACTTATTTTTGTAAAATTGTCTGACCAGGTATTGCCAATTTTTTCAATTTGTCCATACTTAAAAATTTATACGTTTCTAGCTACTTCATTTGTTCCACATTTCGGCATTCTAAATGGCGTCTTTACAGCATTTAAAGTGATAAAACCGTGTAAAACTGAATTTTTCGGTAACAAGTATTTTTGTTTTCCGGTTCCGGTGTCACGGGCAGATTTTTCTCCCCGGAAAAATCTGCCCGGGCAGATTTTTCTCCCCGGAATTTTTAACATATACAAATATTACACAAATTAACAAAATGAATACAAAAAAATTACTAAAATAGCATCTAGTACGTACATTTCTTTCTGCTAATTTAGTATATGACCTCGAAAGTTATAAACTGTGGAGACTCTTTGTTCTCCCTCCATATTCCGGGAAATGCACTTATAATGCCTGATTCAAAACATTCGTACAAATGTTCGCGCATAAGATGCTGGTCATAGAGCCTGTGACTTGGACATGTACCCATAGCTAGGTCCACCATATACGCAACCGCGGGAAAGCCCTTGTCAAGGAAAATGTCATAAAGTGCAGTAGCGACACTAACTGCAGATTTATTGGGTAGTGCAATGGCTTCAGGCCACTTTGACAAAAGGTCAGCAATCACTAAAATAAATTTATTCCCTTTGAATGACTCAGTCATGGATACTAAATCAATTTCAATGTGGTACCACACTGTTTTAACTGGGAGCGGGTGTAACGGAACGTCTGCTTTTTCGAAACCACGTAAGTCAACTTTTTGACAAATTTCGCAAGATGCAATATAGTTCTCTACATCACACCTTATGTTATCCCAGAAGTAAGTTTCCTGAATTACATCGATGGTTCGAGATCGTCCAAAATGACCACGTTCGTCATGGAAGTTATAGATTAGTGCTTGTCGTTCAGAAGGAGGGACCGAAATTTTTAGTTCATCCTTCAACCGTATCATCAGCTTATCACCTTTATATTCATACCGATTGCATCGAGACCTCAACTTCTTTTTCAGGTTCTTGGCAACACTTGGTCCTAATTGTGACCATGATTCGGGATATTTCTTATTCTTAACATAATCCAATATTTCATTATATTCTAAATCCATTTTAGCTTAAGTATGATTTTTAAAAAATATATCCCTAAAAGGAAACAGTGTATAGAAAATTGAGTGAGCACTTCAGTTGATATGTATATATACCATCGTCCACTCAGAAAAATTAAAATTCTGTCTGGGCGGATATTTCTGGAGAGAGAAATCTGCCAGAGCATTTGGAGGAAAAATCTGCCCGGACAGCAATTTCCCGGGGGAAAATCTGCCCGAGCAAATTTCTCCGTGGGGAAAATCTGCCTGGGCACATTTTTCCGGAGAGAAAAATCTGCCCGGGCAGATTTTTCCGGGGAGAAAAATCTGCCCGGGAGAAAAATCTGCCCGTGACACCGGTATTTTCGACTTTCCGGTTCCGGTATTTTATAATTCCGGTTGTACCCTACTGAAGTAATTTATACACAGGAATATTTGACATATATGGACTCTAATTAAGGTTTAAGGACTATCCGCCTTCGGAATCTTATTAGGGATACGGACTCTTGTTGATTGGGACTCAAAATGGGGACCTCCGCATATTGGGGTCACTACAATAATTGCAAACATCCCTGCATTTGCACTTATGCCTTATACAAAGATGCTTTGCTGTCGTCTTGATAGTTGTATGTACAAAATTCCTGCCGAAAAGACAACTATAAATAACTCCATTCCTTTGCTCAGAAAAACTTCCAGGTAAACAGAAAGCATTCGATACAATCTTATAGGCGTAAGATTTTGCGTAAAACGCAAGTTAAAACGATGAAACGGGTACGAAAAATACAGTGAAAATAACGAAAAAGGAAAGTATAAAGTTTTGACGATGTTATATATTTTTGCCAGGGTGCAACCGGTGGTGGAAACTAAGAAGCACCGAAGCCGGACGGCAATGGAATTTGCCGCAGTTGGAGGTGAGGTGAAATTAGGTTGTTAAAATAATGTTTAAGTAGCTTATTTTTCAAATATCTGTAAGGCTTTGTTAAATCTTTTGGTTATAATACGTTTACGAAACCTTGCCCATTTTTCATCATGATAATTTCAAAAGTTAAAATGAAACGCACCAAACTAATATATTTTCACCGTTTTATTACCGAAGTAGCCGTATCCTACGACAGAAATTCTGCCAGAGCCGTAGGTCAATTTTCAGCCGGAACCATGAGCAGACATCTGGTTGTACCCTGATTTCTACCAATATTGAAGTACGTATAGAAAAATAGGAACGCTTGCGTTTATATGTTGCAAAACTGAACGGTTACTCGAATGGAAATCAGCGGCTAATGCATATTGAAAATATTGAAAACTTCCTAAGAAGTTTCCTCTGTGAAATTGCCCCATTTCGCCGGTCACCCAACGCTTCCAATTCACCAGAAGCAAGAGGAGTCTATTTCCCAAATAAGAGTCTATAAATGAATGAATTCCTGAACAATTTATTGCGTAAATGCTTTTTTGCACAAAGTTCAATATACAGAATGTGATTTATTGTTCAAACTGAAAGTAACATTACCTATATTCATTGCATGCAGCGTATAAAGTCTTACAAGTATATTCTTAATGTAACTTAAGCCACAGAAAAGGGTTAGCAGAAGTTAAAGGTTTGTGGTCCAAATATTAACTGTAGGTGGCTTGAAGAATTAATAACTGTCCGGAAGCGAATAGTGACTGAGGTTACCCCCTGTAGTGGAGATGCGAAATAAATATCAGTCACCACCTTCTTTCGATTTGCTACTTGCAGCGGTTAAGTGGTTTTCAAAAATCACATGTTCTAAATAAAAATGTCAATTTCCAAAAATTACGTATATCATCTGTTTGGAACATGTTACTTTTAGCGCCGTAACAAGTCTAAGCGTTGCGAAAGCGTATTCCTACGCCTAAGCCTAAGCAAAAAATGTTTAAAGTGTAAGCCTATACTCTTTTACAGACCCATCAGAAACCGGGACGGCCCTAAAAGTAACATGGGCCATCTCCATAATCCAGAGCAAAAAGGTACGATTCCCCGATTTCTAGGAAAAATCCCAAACAGTAAAGGTAGCGCCAATGCTGCCCAACTTTCCTTACAAAGTGTCAGTTTTCCAACATCTCAGTTTCAATGGCACAATCCCAAGTTTCCGCAATCCTGATTTTTAAAGATTTATAAAAAATTTTCCTTGAGTTTGAGAACGACCTATTCTGTATATATGATTCCTTAAATTTACAATTGGGATCACAATAATGAAAGTTTTGGTAGTATTTCCCATCCGGAACCAGACTCAGGCTTTTACCACAAACGAGTATGCGGTTGCACAACTTTATCTCAATAACAAGATACTATATTTCTTGTCCACGTCAGTGGGTGCCAACAAGACGGTATAACATATATCAGCATCAGCCTCTACACATGACTAATATATTTTTTCTTTTAGACTGTTCGCACGTATGAGCCCTAGAGACGATATAAAAATGTTACATCAACCCCAGAGCGAATAAGTGTTAATTAGCCCTCTGCCTTAGAGCACCTCGAATGTATAATGCAGCAAGTATGCCCATGGACGATATAACACTTATCTCATTGACGGCATAATTGTTCTTCTAGAACCAAGTAAAATTTTTTGCAAGACACGTTTGTTGCTAAAATTTGCTATTGTATTTAATTTTAAACTCGTTGCTACTTGTGCAGATTCTGTGATGCGCTCCGTTATTTCTGCGGCGATGTTGCCCTCTCCACAAACCAGCCGCAAAACTAACTCAATGCAAGCACCTGTGAAGTCATTTAGAAATTATTCAAATCAATATTATGCTCTGCCTGCTCAAATAAAGCCTAAAAATAACAATACTAACCAAGTATTACGGCATACCGAAGAATTCCCAAACCAAAAATTTACATGCAGCTGATCAAAGGCAGCTGATACTTTCAAGTACTGTAGCGATCTAATTAAGAGGGTAGTGATGATAAGTGTCCGGAGTACCTATTTTGATTGTGAATCTTTGATGGTTATTTCTCAATTGGAGTTTGTAAAATGGAAAGGGTCCATAACCGTAATTGCCCAAGAATTGTAAATAAATCTCTCCAAGATTAAATTAAATTAAACACAAATCTTGATTCATTACTCAAACTATAATGTTGTGTGTAGTCATAGCAGCATACTCAAGTATTAGGTTGTATTTCTAAAATAATGAATTTAATGACTTGTATATTAAGTTTTAAGGATTGTGGTTCAAGTAGATAGAGGCGGATGGAAAAATAAATAACAGTCGAGAACCGAATAATAAACGAGGAAACCCTGGAAGGAAAAAATATTTGCGACAGCCTATTTGGATCACTGCATTGCAGAAATTCATTCCACTATTGAAAATTGTAAAGTGCGAATTCGGACATTCGAAATTAAAGGTATAAAATGAATGTCAGGAAACCATTTAA
>JASANG010003450.1:0-10634 GCA_030248215.1 Enoplolaimus lenunculus
TACTTGGCTTTGAAACATTTCAATTGGCTTCTCGGCACAAAGCTTCGCATAAAAACAGATCATAAACCACTTGTGCACGCACTTAGCATGAAAAACGCAACACCGCAGCAATGCCGTTGGTTGTCATACATTTCTGAGTTTGATTGTACTATTGAACATGTCGCTGGTAACCAAAACATTGTAGCAGACGCGCTTTCACGTTCAGTAGCCGCCATTTCATCGCAGTTTGATGAAAATTTCGCAGTTGCACAACAAAATGATAAAACCTTAACTAGTTTTTTCGCGGCAACTACGCTCCCGCTAAGAAACGTTAAGTGCGATGGCTATACAATCGTTTGCGATGGGAAGGCAAATACTGTTCGGCCATATATACCGACATCCTACCGCCGTTCACTGTTTGAACAGGTGCATAACTTGTCTCACCCAGGACCCAAGGAGTCACTCCGCACTATGGCACAAAGGTTTATCTGGCTGGGTATGGACCGAAACGTTAAAGCATGGGCTAAATGTTGTCTAAAGTGTCAAGCGGCTAAAGTAGGTCGCCATATTAAGTCTCCAATAGGCACAATTCCTACTT
Source organism: Enoplolaimus lenunculus (assembly GCA_030248215.1). Lineage (NCBI taxonomy): Eukaryota > Metazoa > Nematoda > Enoplea > Enoplida > Thoracostomopsidae > Enoplolaimus > Enoplolaimus lenunculus. Next base: position 578 of record JASANG010003450.1, read on the forward strand.
CTACACGCTTGCATACTGTACACATTGACTTGGTAGGTCCGTTACCTAGTTCGAACGGTTGTGAATACTTATTAACAATGATCGACCGTTTCACACGATGGGCGGAAGTCGTACCAATCAGTGACATGTCCACAGCAACCGTTGCAAACGCGTTCATTCAGGGCTGGGTCAGCCGTTTCGGTGTCCCTTACATACTAATTTCCGACCGCGGGGCACAGTTTGAATCGGCATTATGGAGCGAAATAATGCGTTTATTAGGAATTAAGCGAAAACGAACGACCTCATATCACCCAGCTTGCAATGGAGCCATTGAAAGGTTCCACCGCTCACTAAAAAACGCGTTAAGAGCGCATTGTAAATCGTCCAATTGGCATATGTCACTTCCACTGGTCCTGCTAGGTCTACGTTCAGCAGTTAATACGGAGGGGCATAGTCCATCACTTTTGCTCTATGGCAAAAGCCTTGATTTACCTTACATCATGTTTGCTCCTCAGGCTCTGCAATTTGGTACGCCCAGCAGCGCATTTGTTGATAAGTTACGGGTGGGCATGTCCAGATTTAGCGCTCCTGAACGCAGACATGATTCTCCTGTTTATATACCGGGCAATTTGGACACTTGTAAATTTGTTTGGTTGAGAGACCCTTGTCCAAAAAATTCACTCGAACCGCGCTATACGGGTCCTTATTTGATAAAAGCTCGGAGTGCCAAAACAATTACAATTGACAGAAGCGGAGTTTCTCACACTGTGTCAATTGATCGAGTTAAACCGGCTATCATTGAGTCAGTGGGGGCTGAGGAGCAAAATCAGAGACCAGCAAATGCTGAGCAAGCCAAACCGGTCGCTGAACAGCTGAATGAGGCGACTGAACATTTAATTTTTAACAGTCTACTAGTCAACGAGGTTGTCATAGCAAAACTTCGCGGTTATAAACCGTGGCCGGCCAGAGTGGTCGACCCGGACAAAACTGCACTTAAAAATGTACGCTGTCCAAAAAATGCAGTACCGGTACAGTTTTTGTACACTAACCGCGTCGCATTTATTCCTGCCAAAGGAGTGAGAACGTTCACGCATAATGTAAGATATTCTGATTACGCTCGCAACCGCGCCGCTGTTGAAGCAGAATTTTTTCTAAGTCAGCGAACAAACACAGACGGTTTACCACCTAGCAAATCTATTGGTAATAAGAAAGTTCATTTTGTAAATTCGATTCAGATAGATGGTTTTGCTATATAAGGCCGCTCCGCGACTGCGCGGGGGGGTAATGTAGGATCCGCCCACGCGGGATATTATGATATCGTTTCGATTTTCTTAGGTTTGCCTGTGGTTTATGAAACGGTATGCAAATTAAGGTTAGTAAGCATTATGTTTGCTTACATGAAGAAGTTTGGGACCGGTCATGCAATTTATCGGTTAGCGTCGTTTTAATTGTTGATTATGCTAATAAACATTCGTCTGCTTTTGAATTTTTGCCTGGCTCGCGCTGCGGGTCAATTTTACACGCAACAACATCAACCACCGACAACCCCATTACCGATCGTAATATGCACCATCACTAAGTTCCTATCACTGTCTCAAAGAAAATCACAAAGCACTGCAATATTCATAAATTACAGCGCGGTATCAATGCACATGCATAACGTTTATATGCGTATATCGGATCATATGCTTCACCTACACCCTCACAAACGCACATTAAAGCAGGTGCACAGCTAACACTAACTACAACAACAACGATGACAATAAATACAAACTTACGTATTAATATACATAGGTACATAACACTCCTATACGTGAGACACACCAGCCATTTCAACGGGGTTCAAAAAGAAAAAATAAAAAATGTAAATGAACAAAAAGAATTTTTTTAAAAATGCCTAACAAGAAAGTATATTTGCTAAAAATAAGAACTAACCAAAGTAACTTACTGCCCCGCATTACTACACTGTTAGTACTGTTATTTACATTGTCTCGCAATATCATATGATAGTAACGGCATATGTCAGTTAGTATCATATGATATTCCATTATACACAAACCTAGTTATGCAACTGTACATTTTTAAAATGATCATATGATATTGACAGACAATGTAGGGAATATCATGAGATATTGAAAGACAAAACGTGACCGATACGTGATGTTAGCAGACAATCACTGTTTTTGGAATATAATATTGGGTTACATCGCAGACAAAATGTTGCCCAATATATAGAACATGACAAAACGTGACCCGGCTGCACCATTTATAACGTCAACCCCGCATTAAAACAAAGTAAGTTTTTGTGTAACATACGGGCTGACATATCAAACAGTTGCCATCCTGATTTCACGTTGCTCACGTAATAAACATACTGTAGTGAGCAGAATAAAAGGGATAATAAGAGGGGGCGCCATTTTGAGTCCAAATCAATGCGAATCAGTATCCATTTAAAATTTCACATAAGCGATTCAACTTTAAGGTTTATTGTGGTCAAATTTTGTGGTAAAAAAGCAAATAAAAGAAGTAGAACACACCAAATCAATAAAAACCAGGTACTCGTTCACACTACTGCAGTTGTTTCGGAGGTATTGAGCGGTGTGCCAAAAAATGCTGGAACCATATTTCAAAAAACTCCTCATTAATATATCCTGTCTGTGAAGTAGTTACCAGCCAATCGTGCCCCTAGTTTACATCCTCTAAAGCATAGTTTTTCTGAAAATTTTCTTACAATGACCCCTTATGTATTACCAATTGGAGAAATAAACAGACCGGAGGCGTTGCAACAACCGATCGCCGTGCTTGTTGGACCCCGTTCCCCTTGGGGTAAAATTGGAATATGTCTAGTTCCGGTTGGCGCCGCAAACATCTGACCACTGACGACTGGTAGAATACCAATTTCGTCAACATTGAACAATAGCTCAGCCTTCTTTAAAGCGTTTGCTTCTTCCAATATTTGACGCACCTCTTCAAACCACCCATCTACTATGTCCTCTGTTAATCCTAAGGTCCTGGCGCTCTAAATATTTTGCCCTCGACTCAAACTAAAATTTCTCTGTTGCTTGAAGTTTTTTTAAACCACTTATTACCTGCCGCTTCACACGAAAAATTCGTTTTTATACCATTGCTTTGGCAAAAACGTACTTTTATGGAATATCGGAATATCATATATTTTCAAAGCTGTTCAACGTCATATCGTATAATACCATGAAACCGCCTGTAAAATATCATATGCTTGAGCTGCCCAATTCCGTATTGAGCTTGTCCAGCGCGGAATTAGGACTTGGGCTAGCCCATGGCGTAATTATATATTTCTCTGCTACAAGTGTACGCATTGTGATTGGTTGCTATCTTTAACCCCTTCTCACATAGAGCTGCCTATAGGCATCTCAGCGCAGTGTATGCACGTTAAATAATATATATCGTACAGTGTTTAACAATTGCAACACGTATACATAGTAATAAATCACCACAAGACGTGAGAGTCACCTCGGGCTCGAACGTCAAGCTCCTGTAGCTGAGAGGTGATGGTAAACGCCTCCCACTCCAGTCCCTGGAGTTCGAATCCTAGCATAAAAGTAGGTCTCAGGGAAATAGAAAATTCATGTGATCAAAGGTTAAGCGAAAAATTTCCAGTTTACTATTTAATGTCATACTCAAATACTGTAGTGACCCGAATAAGAGGGGGGACTGATATTTATTTGGCTCTCCAGAGGGTACCCCCCTCTGTTATTCGGTTATGGATTGTTATTTATTTGTAACCCACTCTCCGTCATCCTTCGTTACTGAAATATATCTGGTACTGCAACTGTTCGTTGAATTAAACGCACATTTGTTTGTGTCAATAACTTGAGCGGTAATGCAAGGTTTTATACATAGGAATGTACTTTCCAAATTTAAGTAAGCTTTAAAGTTTCAAACTCAAATTATTTGGTCATGGAGTCTTTTGTGCGGTACAATTAGCTTTAATTGACATTTATGGACTCTAATTAGGGTTTAGGTACTCTATCCGCTTACGGACTCTTATTAGGGATACGGACTCCAATTGATTCGGACTCAAAATGGGGACCCACCCCTCTTATTACCCCTCCCCCTCTTATTCGGGTCAATACAGTAGGTATGCCAAAAAACAGTTCTTGAACTTTTTGGCCCATGTTACTCTGAGGGGCGTCCCATTTACCCACGGGACAGCAATATACCCGGAACGAAATGTTTTTGTTGGATTGGTCGAGACAGCTTCAACCTGTTTGTTATCGGTCGGTCGGGACAGCTTCGAGTCCGCATTTTTGCTTAGTCGCTCGAGACAGCTTCGAGCCCGCATTTTTGCTGGGTCGGTGGGGACAGTCGGGACAGCTTCGAGCCCGTATTTTTGCTGGTTCGGTCGGGACAGCCGGGACAGCTTCGAACCTATATTTTTCCTGGGTTCTCTTGTCAGCCAGGTCAGCTCCAAACCTATGTTTTTGCTGGGTCGGTTGGGACAGCCGGGGCAGCGTGGACCGGGCCCATGTATAGAACTCTGACACAAAAACATTTTCTTTTATTGCGTCTTCCAGGGGATGTCGACCCCCAAACCCCCACACAAAGCAATTAATTGAACAAATTTTTTTACTTTGTCTTTACAGCTTAGTGTGAGAACTGCTTAGTGCGGGGGGTGGGGGGCGGCAGCCCCCCGTCCTGCTTAGGGTCCCCTAATGTTGCGGGGGGTTCAGGGTGCGGCAGCCCCCTGAGAACGTTTTTAAAAAAGTTGTCTATGTAGAGGATGGAAGGTTTTATCCCATGAAGTTGTCTTTTATTATGTCCTCAAAGAGGTTGTGCCCCTCCAACCCCCCACACACTAATATTAAACACCGTTATTGTGAACATAGGCCCGAAGCTGTCCCGGCTGTCCCACCCGACCCAGCAAAAACATACGCTCGAAGCTGTCCCGGCTGTCCCGCCCGACCCAGCAAAAACATATGCTCGAAGCTGTCCCGGCTGTCCCGCACGACCCCGCCAAACATAGGCCCGAAGCTGTCCCGGCTGTCCCACCCGACCCAGCAAAAACATAGGCTCGAAGCTGTCCCTCCGTCCAAGCACAAATATTGGCAGGAGTGCTGGAATGTTGCTGTCCCGCGGGAAAACGGGACGCCCCTCAGAGTAACATGGTCATGGAGTCATTTATGCGGTACAATTAGAAATAATTGACATTTGTGGACTCTATAAATTAGGGTTTAGGGGCTCTATCCGCTTACGGACTCTTATTAGGGATACGGACTCCTATTGATTTGGACTCAAAATGGGGACCCACCTGTTAGTACCCCCTCTTATTTGGGTCACTACAGTACAATTAGCTGATTACTCTTTTCTGACTTGCTAAGTGATAGCTACCTGTTTGCTACCAAGCACTTTGTTTGACTAAACCAATCAGAAAACGGGCAACTTTAACATGCTCCAGCCCAAGAGAAATATGTTCCGCACCTGATCGTTTACATCGGCCGGAGAATCGAAGCTCAATTCTCGTCCGAAGCCTTAGAAATAGAATGTTTCCTGGTTGAACCTGATTACAGCAAGTTGCAACGCGAGGTAAAAGTTCCTGGCGCCGGAAATCATCAAAATTTGGCCACGGCCAAAAAAGAAGCTGCAAACGCGAGGCGAAATTACGTACTTAGTTACGGAATTACTATATATGCTTAATTTGTCAATAATAATAATAGCAACTATCTGTGCCTAAAGTGCTGTTGACAATTTTGGATTGGCTTATATATTTTTGAAGAAAATTCAGTGAATTGAATTCTTTTCTGATTTTTTCAAACTGTTCGATGGTTTTTTGTATATATCTACGTTGCTTATTCATTACTTTCCATGATTTTACCAAAAAGGCAACAATAACACTATGCAGTCTATTCAAATATCATTGTTTAAACTAGCCATTCCACAAAACAATGTACATATTTTAATCTAATACCTATTGCTTCTCTGGATCCCGCCGCTGCAGCCTTGGTTTTGGCAAATTTAATGCGCATTCCTTGGATTACGGTTAATCATTTTGACCGTTGACTGCGTGTTGGTTATTTTCAGCATCTCTCAATGCCAATTTCTGCTCGAATTGAACATAATTCGACTAGGAACATGTATACAGCTAAATAGATGAAAATTGATTACCAAATTTTCAAACAGAGGATTACGTAGTTCGTATATGGCAAAAGCCTTGAGGGGTACGGTAAAACTAACGCAAGGTGCTCTTTTTATAGTTTAAAACCAAAACGTTTTGTATTGACGATATAATGCTTAAATTGTGTTTGGCTTCTCACTTGTTTTGAGGACGAGGTTTCTTCCTCTAATATATATGCCCCTAGGAGGCCTTCTCGTTAATATTGGTCGCTGATTCGCCGCTTCCTATAATACTTGAGATAGTTTGTTCTTTCTCTATATTCCCGAAACATAATTGGACTTCAAAAGATTTACAATTTTTCATAGCTTTGTGACAGTTTTAATTTTATGAACAACTGGAACATTTGAAAGTTAAAATATATATTCTGTAATTACCTAGTGTTTCTGATAAATTATATTCTCTAAAGCAATGACCTGATTTGGAAAGGGTATATATAACTGGTGTAAAATGTAGTTTGCGAGCGAACGTAGCGAGCGACCAAAATGTTTCAGCTCTGCATAGATATCTTAAAAAGCGAGTATACTCATTTTTTTCATTGCTCCAAAAATGTCGAGAAAGCACATATCTGTCATCGTCCACTTATGTATAAAGCATTGGTTCTTTCTTAAAAATACATAAACGCGTCTTTAAGAGGTGTAATTTTTGCATCAAAAAATGTTGCGTAATTTGAGGGAATAATTAAAGTAGCTTTACGATACAGATTCAGTTATATTTTGCACCGCTCAAAGCTCGGAAATTATCAGTATAAAACTGATCTTAACTGCTCGCTTATATGTCTACATCTCTTGCAGTTGACCTAATACTCAAAATGTGCATAGCACTTAGAGCTATTTGATGACAGAAAAGTGAAATTTTTGGCAACCAGTTTTTAAATTATCAACGAACGAAGGTTCAACTATAACGAATGAAAATACAAAATTAATTATGAAACCGTATTATATGACTTTACTTCATCTTTGAACCTAAAACTATGCAAAACAAGAGAAAGCCTTCGAACAGTGGTCCCCAAAACAGGATGTAAAGGGATATCCGTTTCCGTTTTCGGCGAAAATCGGCGTCCGTTTCTGTTTCTGTTTCCGTTATAGAAATACCTAAAATTCGGTTAGTTTTACAGTAAAGGTCGGAAATAAGGAACACTTAAGTTATATATTGAGTGTAAATAAGGAACAAAGAAGTAATATTGGAAGTACCTTGTGGCAATGTTCCAACATTGTAAAGTTTTAATACTATTACAATCCACGCAATTTACTCCATCTAGTGGTGCTAATGCCACATTTCATTGACAAAACTAATAGAAATTGCACAATATAACAGATGTTTCTTAATTGCTAAAAGACAAGAAAAAACTAAATTTCTTGAAATATTTAGCTTGCGCTGTTTCAAATATGAAAACCACTTATGTTTTTGAAATAATCGCAATGAGACGATTCAAATGGTGTATCACATAACCTATAAATCGTTGTAGTATACTTCAAAATATTACCGACAGATTTTTTTGAGCATTTTTTCATGCTAGATTAGCCCCAACTTCTGAGTTGGGGCTTTTATGACCACCAATAGCATTTAAGGCACGAGAAATATAAAGTAAAATTATTAGAATTTTAGGGCCATGTAAAGGTCAGGAACGGAACTTTGATGGACTGCAAAAGTACGCTTAAAATTTTGAGTAATTTGGTAAATGACAAAAATTGGTCGGCTTCCCGCTCGCGGCTCACGCGGAACTCTTATTGAAAACTATTCCAGTGTAGCCCATCACAGAAATTTTTGGATAGTTTGGTTTGTTTGTTTAATGAAAATGTAAATAAACCAAACGTTCAAGTTAACCAGGAATCATAATAGAGGTGATACCGTGATTGCCTCTTTATTTATGCCAATTTCAGATTGCAGAGCGGCGACTATTAATACAAGTTCTTTGAAAGATTAAGAATGCTATTAAGTACTTAATAAGCTTTGTTTTAGATTCATTCCCGTAGCCAGCTCCCCTTGCTAAGGGGCTGAAAATTTTTCAGAAGAGTATACAAGGGTTTTCAATGACTTACAATCAAGATTGAAAATTTTATTCAAGTGCCAAATTTTTTCAGAGGCGGCTGAGTTCTCCTGGCCCCCTTAGGCTACGGGCCCGCTTAGATTGCGTTGTTCTCGAAAGCTTAAATCTAATGCAATATATACAACAACATGTTACAAGTCCCAGGATGCAAATATGTCAATCAAGATTTATACACATAGCATATAGTGGCAATCAAACTTTATACAGTAATTTAGCTTCTAAGATATATACTAGTAGAAAAATTCTAATTATAGTTGAAAAACAATCCCTTAAGTTGACAGATTTTGTTTTATTTTCAAATGGCTTTAACGCCATTTGAACAAACAGTAATATATTTTCGAACAACAAACTGCGTATTAGTGATGGTCATCGGATCTTTTTTAATATCCGGATATCCGGCTATTCCTGCCGGATATTTATCTGGATATCCCGATATCCGAAATTAAATTTCCCATTTCGGATATCCGAAACTCGAATTTGCGTTCTTGGGTTTCCAAACATCTATTTTCGTTTCTTAAGGGCCCGTTTTAACTTGGTTTTGGACTTTTGTCATGTTTTAAAAATTAAGATTTTTAACCATCATGGAGTAATCATGCAAATATTTTGACTCAGGGTTGAATACAGAATTTGTTGTCGTCAACTTCAGCTACTTTACTGGTGAAACAATGTAAATTACTCCAAAAATTTGTTACACAATAGCATTTCGGATATCCAGCGAATCTCCGGATACACGTTTCATTTTGGATACATATTGGAATATTTTTCACACACATATTATATATATATATATATATATATATATATATATATATATATATATATATATATATATATATATATATATCAAGTTATATACGGTGGATTTATTCAGTGAACAAAGTTACATTAGTGTGCATGCTAATCGAAAAGAAAATGCGCCAGTGAAGCGAGCTAGACGCCAGACGCATTTTTCATCGATTTTCATAAAATTGAAAAAAAATCCGGTCAGGGCAGTTTTCTTGCTTTTCGCGCAGAAAGTTCACTTTTGTCGCTTCGCCGTTGGTGAAAGGCTCTTTTGGTGGGATATTGCGGACCCGTACCTCCGTTGTCCCCTTTAATCTGACGTTACTAACTTCAAGTACACTAGTGGTAGAATTCTAATTATTTTTTTATTTTTTATACAGTTGGTATGTCTATTCTGCAATCATTAAATTTTATACCAGTTCCTGTATATAAAATAACTGTACCACCTACCAAGCAGCAACAACTTATTATACATATGAAATTCTGTCAGAAATGTACGGATTGAACTTTGGCACGTATATTTTCTTAAAAAATACGCGTTGGCAAAGACTTGGCGGCTTTTTTGCACTTTTCCATCCTCATTTTAAGGTTACAACACAGGCTTAGGCTTAGACTCGACAGGTTTTTTCTTATTTAAGCATTTTCAGAAACCTAACATTAAGCCTAAGTTTGTGGGGAAAGTGTACGATATCTCGGTTTTATTTTGGCACATGGTATTCTGTCTTTGAAATCAGTGGCTCGTACATTTTCTTACCTTGTGTTTTATGCATGGTTCCTATACGAGCGATTTTAGAAAAAGCACTTTTTATGCATTGTAGAGTTTTCAGCCCTAGTTTCTAATTCATTGATAATATCCATTCTAGATGTATTCAAAATCTAAAACTACTAATTAGGCTTTTATTCACGCTTTTTGTTTGTTTGTCAACCAACAAAATACACTACTATATACATATAGTATTTTAGCAATATAAACAAATAAACGTTTCCGATTTTAAGGGGTGTATTGACTGCAATTGGGGAGCAGGCCCATTTACGATTTGCTAATTAATTACACTGTCTGCAAAAAATGCTGAGAGTATATGTAAATGAACCAAGTA
>JASANG010003631.1:0-10616 GCA_030248215.1 Enoplolaimus lenunculus
CGGACTGCGCCGTACGGATGATGGACGGTGACGGACTGCGACGTACGGATGATGGACGGTGACGGACTGCGCCGTACGTAAGATGGACGGTGACAGACGGCGCCGTACGGATGATGGACGGTGACGGACTGCGCCGTACAGGTGGCGCACGGTGACGGACTGCGCCGTACGGATGATGGACGGTGACGGACTGCGCCGTACAGGTGACGCACGGTGACGGACTGCGCCGTACGGATGATGATGACGGTGACGGACCGCGCCGTACGGATGATGGACGGTGACGGACTGCGCCGTACGGATGACGACGACTGCGCGGTGACGGACTGATGGCCCACGGTGACGGACGGCGCCGTACGGATGATGGACGGTGACGGACTGCGCCGTACAGGTGACGCACGGTGACGGACTGCGCCGTACGGATGATGGACGGTGACGGACTGCGCCGTACGGATGATGGACGGTGACGGACTGCGCCGTACGGATGATGGACGGTGACGGACTGCGCCGTACGGATGATGGACGGTGACGGACTGCGCCGTACAGGTGACGCACGGTGACGGACTGCGCCGTACGGATGCTGGACGGTGACGGACTGCGCCGTACGGATGATGGACGGTGACGGACTGCGCCGTACAGGTGACGCACGGTGACGGACTGCGCCGTACGGATGATGGACGGTGACGGACTGCGCCGTACGGATGATGGACGGTGACGGACTGCGCCGTACGGATGATGGACGGTGACGGACTGCGCCGTACGGATGATGGACGGTGACGGACTGCGCCGTACGGATGATGGACGGTGACGGACTGCGCCGTACAGGTGACGCACGGTGACGGACTGCGCCGTACGGATGATGGACGGTGACGGACTGCGCCGTACGGATGATGGACGGTGACGGACTGCGCCGTACGGATGATGGACGGTGACGGACTGCGCCGTACAGGTGACGCACGGTGACGGACTGCGCCGTACGGATGATGGACGGTGACGGACTGCGCCGTACGGATGATGGACGGTGACGGACTGCGCCGTACGGATGATGGACGGTGACGGACTGCGCCGTACGGATGCTGGACGGTGACGGACTGCGCCGTACGGATGATGGACGGTGACGGACTGCGCCGTACAGGTGACGCACGGTGACGGACTGCGCCGTACGGATGATGGACGGTGACGGACTGCGCCGTACGGATGATGGACGGTGACGGACTGCGCCGTACGGATGATGGACGGTGACGGACTGCGCCGTACGGATGATGGACGGTGACGGACTGCGCCGTACGGATGATGGACGGTGACGGACTGCGCCGTACGGATGATGGACGGTGACGGACTGCGCCGTACGGATGATGGACGGTGACGGACTGCGCCGTACGGATGATGGACGGTGACGGACTGCGCCGTACGGATGCTGGACGGTGACGGACTGCGCCGTACGGATGATGGACGGTGACGGACTGCGCCGTACAGGTGACGCACGGTGACGGACTGCGCCGTACGGATGATGGACGGTGACGGACTGCGCCGTACAGGTGACGCACGGTGACGGACTGCGCCGTACGGATGATGGACGGTGACGGACTGCGCCGTACGGATGATGGACGGTGACGGACTGCGCCGTACGGATGATGGACGGTGACGGACTGCGCCGTACGGATGATGGACGGTGACGGACTGCGCCGTACAGGTGACGCACGGTGACGGACTGCGCCGTACGGATGCTGGACGGTGACGGACTGCGCCGTACGGATGATGGACGGTGACGGACTGCGCCGTACGGATGCTGGACGGTGACGGACGACGTCGTACGCGTAACACACGGTGACAGACGGCACCGGACGCCGAGTATGGCGCAACCTTTAGCATTACACCCTTGTACCTTCTTAACTGTGAATGTGTTTTCTATTTTAGAATATATATTTTTGTCAATTTATAATTTTCAATACTGTCAATCAAATTCAAAATTTACGGAACAACTTATTTTGACGTGCGATTCGGATTCGATGTCATGCACTGCTTACATTGGGATGGTAAAGCGAAAGTATACTTAGACGATCTGTTGAGGAATGGCGGCGCTATACTTTTGATGACGTCCGACAACGTTCAACACCGATCCATAACGCATGTTGATCGCCGTATGTAATATTTAATAAGTCTTTTGTCGTAGGGTGCCGTCCACCGACGCATAAGTGTAGCGTTGCTAAATCCTTAGCAACCGTTTTGTCTGATGCACATTTTGCACATGACAAAGCTGCTGCTTATAGAAGCAATTATTAAATTTCACCGTAAATTCCAGTGAATTGATTTTAATTCAGAATGAGCTAAATCACTAAGGAGTACAATTAACCAATTTATTCGGAATTAAATCAACTCATAGTGAGTTAATGTTTACTGTTCTCAATTCAGAACAAACCAGAAATGACTGATTCGTTCTCTGAGTTGATTATACAACTCAGTGGAATTTACAGTGTTTATGGGTTCTAAGAATATTCAAAAAAGTGTTTTTTGTACTGAAATTTTCGTATTAAGCTGTTGAACTGATTGCTGAGCTCTGAAACCTACACTATAAATTCCAGTGAGTTGATTTTAACTCAGAATGAGTTGAATTCACTCAGACGCCTGATCTCTGAGTTAGGTCTTTCAGAAAACAGAGTTCTAAATTGGTTTAGCTCTTTCTGAATTAATTGATCAACTCAGCCGGAATAAATAAACTCAGAGTGAGTCAATATGTAGTGCTAATAACTCAGAAATGACCAAAATAACTAATTCTCTCTCGGAGTTGATTAATTAACTCAATGGAATTTAGAGGGTAACAGGTACTGACCACGCAAGGCGTGAGTCAATATTTAATTTGATTAAAACGTCAGCAAAAATGTTAATTGAGTTGATGTTATTCAGAATGAGTTGAATTCACTCAGAGGTCTGAGCTATGAATTAACTCTTTAAGAAAAGAATTTTTAATTGATTGAACTCATTCTAAGTTAAGTAATCAGCTGCCCACAATTAAATCAACTCAGGGTTACGTGGATTCCCTTCTGTCAGACTGTGGAGAAAACAGCTGTCCTCTAGATATAACGTATTGACAAGTGGCATGTGTATGTGCGATAATGTGACAAAGCATACGCCGCTCAGATGGCATGCCAGTTGTCTGATGAGTGTACACTGGGTGTACCTTTGGCTATCAAAATTGGAAACGATGCAATTACGAACTTAGGGACTCCCAAGGGTGTACAACTTTTTATAGTAGCGTAGACAGTATAACGTGGATAACGCATAACGGCGAGCAATGAACAAATGTAACGCGCACGTGGAACATTTATTTCAAACACAATATCTACTCAGTTGCATCATTTTGTCGGCACATGCTACTTTGAGGGTCGAACCAATCGGCTTAAGCTTAAAACAGTAGTCTTTTTGATTAAGCTTGGGCTTAGGCATAATTATAGGTTTATCCTTAGGCTAAGGATTAGGCTTACTTATCTTATTCTTACGCTGAGACTAAGGATTTACTTATAGGTTTATCTTTGTGCTGTGGTTTAGGTTTCGGCTTAGGAATATGCTAAACTACTGTTGTCCCCCTCAAAGTGCCTTATGACCCATGTATAGAACCGGGCCGGATCGTTTTCTGGAGGGGCTATAATAGAGTCAGTTTAAGCTTTAGACAATTTTTGTTTAGGCTTAGGCTTAAGCTTAGGCTTGGGAATACGCTCATTCATACGCTTAGGCTTAGGCTTAGGCTTAGGAATACGCTCATTCATACGCTTAGGCTTAGGCTTAGACTTAGGAATACGCTCATTCATACGCTTAGGCTTAGGCTTAGGCTTAGGAATATGCTTACACTATTGTTCCGGCCATGTTCTTTACATGGGCCGCCATTTTGATCTTCACCGACTCCTGCTTAAACTAACCTCTGCTGCAAGTTCAGGTGCTTGCATGGGCAATGTACCAAGACCAACGAAACGAGTTGGGTGACCAGCAACTGTTTCGGCGATGTTATCATTTAGAAACCGGGCAAAATCCGCGCAGTCACTTGCCTTCGCCTACAAAAAGATTGAAAATCAATTACAATCTGCTATCAGACACTTATTGAACTCAATGAACGAATTAGTCATTTCTGGTTATTTCTGAGTTGATAATAGCAAGAGTGGATAATCGCTATTTATCAAGAGTATGCAACTGGGTACATTTTGTGTAGAAACGATTGTACCCGGCACGCGTTGGGTTTTTACCCTACCCCCACTCTTTAGTTAGAGGGGGTACAACCGGTGCGAACCATGACACTCTATGTATGCGGCGTCAAACATGCTCCGGTTATAGTTTAATTTAGTGGTATTCATGTGATAGCGACCCACCCTCTAAACAAGGGGGTCGGCCAAAAACGCAAAGCCCGGTGGTACATTTTGTTTGATGCTGGACCCCAAGAGTTGCGCACTCTTGTCATTATTCACTCTCTTGATAATAGCAAGTATAAGTTCACATTGAGCTGATTTATTGATTAACTAAAAATAAGTGTAAGCAATTCAGTGATTTGAATTCTAAAAGCCCTAGATCAAATTCGCTAATTCAACTTAGTTCTGAGTTAAAATCAATTTACTGTAATTTACAGTGTATCAGCAAGCAGGAATTAACCGACAAAGCGAACACAATTCTTAACTCTAAGTGTACGATGGCCCATGGAAAGATCCGGCGAAACGTTTTTCTGCGGGACTGCAATTATGGAGCATGCGTGAGCTTAATACAATTTTTTGCTTTAGAATCAGGCTTAGGCTTGAGTATGAGCTCACGCATTCAGGTAGGCTTTGGCTTAGACTTAGGAATATACTTATACAACGGCCCTGTTGTGTGAACGATTGAAGAAAGCAAAAAACTAATATCGTATAATGCATCTTTAATTCGAATTGGGAATAGTCCAAATTCAAATCCTGGATATCGTGTCTGCCTAAGCCTAAGCATAAGCATAAGCATAAGCCTAAGCGTAAGCCTAAGCCTAAGCGTAAGCATAAGCATAAACATAAGCCTAAGCCTAAGCCTAAGCCTAAGCCTAAGCCTAAGCCTAAGCATAAGCATAAACATAAGCCTAAGCCTAAGCATAAGCCTAAACCTAAGCCTAAGCCAAAGCATGCGCTGTCTGGTGTTGGTTAATTTTGTGAAATTTAATAGCGAAAATGTTTGATTGATTAACAAACATACCCAGTAGCTAAACATCACCGGTACCGTTGACAACGCTTGAACGGTAACTCCAGTTCGATCCATGTCCTGTATTCGTGCCGCTGGATCCCAACAGTTTTTATGAATCCAACGGAAGCTTCGACCATCGTCGTGTTTCATTTCAGCGTCAAACTTTCCGCCAATTGTCGATGCGCCCTCACCGCACGAGTGATCGACCGTCAACCAACCGCCATAGCCGTATTTCTGAAATAATTTAACGCAATTTTGTCTTAAACCAGTCTGGTTCTTGTATACTTCCTCTCACAGGCTTCGGATTTGGCTTTAGGTGTCAAGAAAGGGGTTGCCAAGGCCTGAAACTAAAGTGTAAACGTTTATCTAAGCCCTTAGCTGAGCCTAAACCTTTTACAACAGGCACCATTTCTGTGGAAAACGAGGGTAAAAATATTCGAATGCAGGTGTTTTTGCACAGAAGAAAATGATGTTTTAAAACCAGAATCTTTTTCAAATTAGCTAAAGTTTACATGGCTGAGTAGCTTAGTTGTTTGAGCAGCGGATCGGTAACCCGTAGGTCGTGAGTTCGAGCCCCACTCAGGCTCGTAGCCAGCTCACCTTGCTAGGAGGGACTAAAAATTTTTCAGGAGGGGTATTTAAAGGTAATGACTTACAAGCAAGGTTGAAAATCTTCTAGGTTGGCCAAAAATTGTTTCAGGGGGCTAAGCCCCTCTGTCCCCCCCCTTGGCTACGGGCCCGGCCCCACTGCACCCGCAGCAACATTTTCGTGAAGGGTTTCATATGGTGCAGCTTAACTTAGAATTACTTAGCGGTATCGGTTGGGAAATGTAAGAGATGCTGATCAGCCCAGACGGTTTCGTGGCGTATTCATATACGTATCCTGTAGTACCAAACTCACGGTATATAGAGCCATTGTAGCGAAACGGTTGCACGGCTACGTAGCTCAGTGGTTTGAGCAGCGAACCCGTAATCCGTACGTCGTGGGTTCGAGCTCAACTGCACCTGCAGTAAAATTTTCGTGAAGGACTCTATATGGTACTGCTTAACTTAGAGTTATTATATTTGTTGATTATCATTTCGCAGAAATACAAATCTTGTCAGCTTACTTTTTTGAGATCTGGCCAGGTTTTCGGTAAAATATGAGTATGTAAATCAATTTTTGGCATTTAGCCAAGTGTACAGTAAACGCCGTAATATTATGCTGCAAGAAAACTGTAAACAAATAACTGCACTCTGACACGTTGCTCATTTCAACAAGAGTTCAACTCAATCGAGTTCTGTCGAAAACTCGATTAAAATGGTTCAACGAGCCACTGTTTCAAGTTGGGTACTGTGGCATCATGAATTAGCAATCGTTAACGAATGAGAGTTATTTATTAAAAAAAGTCGCAAAACAGGCTGGCCCGCAGCCAGAGAGAGAGGCAAGGGGCTGATCAGCCTGGAAGAATTTCGCCCCCACTTAGAAAATTTTTAACCTTGCCAGTAATCGATATCCCTTGTCTGCACCTCTTGAAAAATTTTTTACCCCCCCCAAGCAAGGTGAGCTGGCTACGGCCCTGAGAACAGGTGTAAATAACCTTTTCTAAAATCTAAAACAATCGGCTAAGCTTAACCCAAACTAGGAATATAAACGCCATCAATATATCACCAGTAAGCGATAC
Organism: Enoplolaimus lenunculus; assembly: GCA_030248215.1. Lineage (NCBI taxonomy): Eukaryota > Metazoa > Nematoda > Enoplea > Enoplida > Thoracostomopsidae > Enoplolaimus > Enoplolaimus lenunculus. The sequence continues at coordinate 6,846 of JASANG010003631.1, forward strand.
GGTTTCAACCTGACGAACAGATGCACTTAGCTGTTTGAAAATTTTCGCACCACTATGCCGTCGGGATCAAATTTAAGACAAATTTGCTAAATTTGGACGCTTTACTATTCGCTGGTTCGAACGATACGAGACCTACTGGTGATAGTTGCTACACTGTAAATTCAAGTGAATTGATTTTAACTCAGAATGAGTCGAATTCACTCAGATTATCTGTGCTCTAAAAATTAGGTCTTTCAGAACTCTCAGACCTCTGAATTGGTTGAACTCATTCTGAGTTAATTCATCAAGTCTCCCGGAATTAAATCAGCTCATACTGAGTTAATATTTACTGCCATTAAACTCATAAATAACCAAAAATAACTAATTCTCTTACTGAGTTGATTAATCAATTCATTGGAATTTGCTGTGTCAAACGTTGGAGAATTCGTGCAAAGTTAACAAATATTACGTTTCATCTTGATTGCTCAGCTTCCTTATCATTTTATCACAAAAAAATTGCAATAATGCACTAAATTGCGGACTGCAAATTGTGTAAAAACAAAACACTTTGCAAACAACATCAGACCGCTACTGAAATAAATATTAATTATTGCAATGCGGTAAAATTGCAATTATGTATGATGTATGCGTTTTAAAAATTCATGAACGCAGCAAAATTTAAAACTGCGTTAAAGTTGTGATGTTTGTTGATACGGTGAAATTTTGAAGCATAAATTCACGATATGAAACCGATACTAATTGATTCTGGACACGTCACTGAAACCAGCGGTGTCCAGAAGCAAATTAATATTGGGGGGGAGCACAATGAATAGTCGAATGCTACTATGAGCGATATAGGGAGCCGTGTCCCCCAGGGCCGGATTAAGGTGGTGGGAGCCCCGGCGCCTATGCAGAAGACCTGGAGCCCGTATTACTATGAGGCCCGGGGCCCATGTGATTTTCAACCCGGGGCCCATGTGACTTGCAGGCCCGGGGCCCATGTGACTTGCAGGCCCCTTTATTAACCATAATTATTTTATACACTAGAGATTAAAGTGATACATTTTAATGAAACAAATAGTGGCGGATCCAAAAATTTCTAAACGGAGACGAAATAGTAGTGGCAAAAACATCGCCAGCGCAGCGTTGGAGATGCCGGACGCCATTTTAGCGCTAAACCTTAACGGAAAATGTTTCTTTTGATTCCTGTTGGCGACCGTGAACAGGATGACCTTGATGTCAAAAGTTCATCTCGCTCGGTACGTTCGCTCGCCAAAAGTAGGGCGTTGTTAACAGGGAATTTGAACCTGTTTCTAGACGAACTCCACGAATTAAGCTAAATTGTCTACAGTTGTTGTGCTGTGATGTGAGCAACGACAGTCAGCCTAACAGTGGTGAAAAATGCTTATCTCTAGATAAAGTACAAGGAAATTTATAACCGTATTTGAAACAATAAACAATAAAACTGTTAATTATTTTATCAGAAGGCTGATTTTATCTCGTAAATTTGGTCAGGTTCACACTGCAAAAAAATGGTGAGTCAAATTGACTCTCTCCGAAATAATCTTTTTCGGACTACACAAGCTGACTCAAAATACGACTCCTCCAGGCTCAAATTCGACTCACTGAGAGTCGCTCATTGAGTCAAATTTGACTCTGGCGGAGTCGAATTTGACTCCGTTTGCGTAGTTTGGAAAAGCGTATTTTTTGAAAGACTCAGTATGACTCACCATTTTTTGCAGTGCACAACTACAGAGGACAAAGGGGTCGCAGCACCCTTTATCAAGTTTTCAACTACGGGGGACAATGTGACCAGCGCCTGTGTTGGTATACGTGGTGTTGCAAGCATTGTGCATAGTATAAGTAGTGCAACACATTGATATACACGAGCACATATAGCGTTAGAAAAAATCATATCTGCCGCGTTGTGTAACGGGTAGCGTGCTTGACTCGCGAGCGAGAGGTCCGAGGTTTGATTCCCGGCGTGGCCATATGTTTCGGAGAAGTTTAGAGTAGAAATCATATATATTCCATGTACTTCGGAGGAAGAGGTCGTTCAGACCGTGCAGTTCTGACAGACTCTCGAAAAAATTGCTTGTTAGGTGCGTTGAAACAATTCGATATCAGGAAAATTTGTTTATTTTCTGGTGGGGCACGGGGGCTCAGCCCAACTGGAAATTTTTGGATTCCCCTATAAAGTTTTCAACCTTGCTTGTAACTCATTGAAAACTCTTGAATACCCCTCCGGAAAATTTTTAGCCCCCCTAGCAAGGTGAGCTGGCTATGGTCCTGCTAGCCACGCTATTTTTCTCTACAAGAAATTTCTGGGTACGCCGCAGTGTGATTTGTAACTCCAACAACAGTAATACGTAATGTCATTATGAGCCATGAAAGTGACCATTGCTAGATCTATATATAATATATGGACTGATTGTTCTGCTTGTTACAGGTGGATCCATGGGAACCTCGCCATAGGCTTAGGTCAGCCCAACGGGATTAAAACCACTTTTTTAAATTATCACTAAAATCCCTTGGCTATGCGCCTGGTTACGCATTCGGCGTGTCCTACTTCTGTGCCAATTTTGAGATCAACAATTTGCTGAAGTTCGTAAATATCTAAACCTATCGCTAACTGATGATAGTGCTACATTCAGGATTTGACAATATGGGCCAATGCTTTAGAAAAAACAATTGATTTCATTGGTTGCAAACAGTGTACATCGTTTACCACCAAAAAACTGGTTGTTTATTGGCCAGAAATAAGGTAACTTAAATATTTTTCAAATTTCAACGCATCCAATCAACATCGTTCAACTCAATCTCGACTTGACACAAACGACACGCTTTTAGTCCTAACGATACGTTTCGGGGTATCCATTGGAGGAAGCTCACGCGGTCTTACGGTACCAACGGGATTGCAATCGTAGACTTTTCGTCGTTTTAATTTCGCCCTGACGCCACTCAAACCGCTTTGCCGTCCCTGACAGCTACTGCACGTCACCGTTGCAACTAAAGTCAGCAAAACAGGCAGGAACAGTAACGCATGCAACGCACCAAATACGATTACTAAAAATACTGATTTTGCAAACGTTTCCAGCACATACGCGTCAATATGCCAAAGTACCATAACCCCTAAAATAGTGGACGCTGCGCCTTGAACGATCGACGGACCAAGTTTACCCAGGACATCACAAATTCGTTCGTTAGGATCGGTCAAACTCGACGAAACAAATCCGTGACTGATATGTGCAGCGAAATCGACGCTAAATCCAACCGACATCGTTAACGTTATCATTGCGATAACGTCAAAGTCTACAGACCACAACGTCAGTACTCCGATCACTCCGTACGCGATTGACAGGATCGAAACTGCAACGCACGCAGCGCAAATCAAATGCGGGATTAATAAAATAGAAATTATAAGCATTGCAATTAGTGCAATAACAATATTCTGTACGGTGTTTGGTATGACCAGCGCAAATTGATCCATAAACGCCCAATAAGCCCACATGGTCGTTATATTATACTCGGGCAAAGACGCCGCTACCCGTCTTAAATACTGGCACGCGTACATTTGCGCGCGTTGACTTTTCGTTCGTTGCATACCGATGGTAAATCGAAACGCGAGTAAATCTAACATACCACCGGTGGCATTGCTCGCGTCTGAGCGAAAATGTTTGCTCCGAGTCGAATTGAGCTGATTTCGACGGATGAGTCCGAGTTTAATGTCCGGTCGCCATCGAGCATTGATGCCACGGCTCAAAAATCGATCCAAGTATACTGGTAACATAG
>JASANG010002286.1:0-10589 GCA_030248215.1 Enoplolaimus lenunculus
AAAATTTAAGCAAACAAGTTGTACCTCAGCTAGAGCGGTTTACCAAAACCAAAATGGGAAGTAAGCTTTTACTGGTGAGTTCTGGATGATACAATCTGCTTTTCATTCTGCAAACTTTTGACACAAGGTTTAATGAAGTTAATATCCCTTTCTGCGAAGACAAAAATATTCTATTGGCGAGTAAGACCTACTGCCATGTAAAGTTGCGAATATGTTTCATTAATGCAGTCTGCAAACTGGTGTCAAAATTAAAAACGTTGTAGGTTTAGTTGGTTTGCATTTAAGACATCTTGAAAATAGGATTCAACCCTAGTTTTATACTTTTACATGTTGAGATAAAGAAAGATATAACTTTACAAGCGACTATTAGGAGCACTTTTTTCACTAGTTTGATGTTTTATTCAGAGAACAATTGATTTGTAATTTTTCAGCAATTGTTTCCACTCCCGTTAACAAATAAATACTCCTCGGTATAAAAATATAAATGATTCTGCCATTAATAAATTTTCATTCGATATTTCACAGCTGCAGTATAGATGAAGTATGCACTGTACCAATACAGCCATTATCGCCAATGTGGCTTGCTATGATATCTGTTTGCACAGTTGCTATCCAATGTTGCTACGCATTCTTGTATTGTGCAATATGGCCTTAAACTTAACGAATTGCAAAAACTACAAGGTTTCTGACCAGCAGCTATACCTTATAAAAACCAAATATAAGTTTGGCTTAAACTCGCTTTAAACCTAAAACAATGTTAGTTTAGCGCAAACTAACAATTCAAGTTTAGTTGGTCCGTCCAGCCATTTAAGTTTTACTTAAACTCGCATTCAATATTACTTTTAACGTATAATTTAACTTTAAGGGTTTAGGGGTAGGCATGTTGGCGGTATGGTTAAATTAGTGCCATGGTTATTGTATATACACCAAAAACCGTACAAAATTTTCAATATGAATTTAATTTTATGCCACAATCATTCGTTGTTGGTACAGCTAAAATGATATTGATTACGCAAGATCTGACAGTAAAAACATTGACAAAAATTTATTTTTAAGCTGAAAATTCAAAGTATTTACTATATATACTGTGGAACTCAAACAAGACAATCTTTGGATCACTTAGAAATTCAAATTATAATAACAACGTCTACAAACAGGAACCAAATAACTACCAAAATTACAACTAACCATTCGGCTAAAACACAACATGCAGGTAAAGTTGATTAAATTTAGCTACTTGCGAAAACTCGAGCAATATGCATTACATATAAGCATTGCGCTATGCTTTCAAGTTTGCAGCAAACCCTTAAATGTTTACTGATTAAAGCCCTATTCACACGCGCAAGTTTTTGCTGCGAGAACTTGCAGCTGCAACTTGCATTTGCTAGTTTTGTCCAAAATCCCGTTCGAAAATCTTGCAGCTGCAAAAGAAATTCATTAAAAATGATAGCTAGGAATTTAGTTCACATGTGTGAACAACCATGCATGTTCACTGAATTTATGGCAGCCGCTTTCTCATTGGCTGATGAGAAAATGCAAGTTGTGCGTGCAATTTCCAGCTGCAAATTCTCGTAGGAAAAATTTGCACGTGTGAATAGGACTTAATACAAAAAAGTCCGCTAGCGACTTTTACCTTTAATCGTTTAAAGAACCGAACTTATTTATTTTATATTAACACGCAGCTGCCACTAACATGTGATTCTGCAAGGGAGTCAAACGACAACCAAATGGTTTATAAGTCTCATACCATAACCAGTGCACCAGATACGAGCTCACCTATAATTTTTCATTTTGCCATACATGTTAAAGTAGCTGGTAGAACTAAGTTTTATTAAATGATACATAACTCGAGCGATAATTCCGATTTGGACCGCTTTTATCTTTCTAGAAGTGACCGCTTCAAACGATCCCGTCGCCGCAGAAGTTCGAGAACCGATAGCACCAAATCGAAATCAAAGTCTCGATCAAACAGGTATTTTGCGTTTTCAATCCAATTATGAATTGTACCCACATAACGTGTTACAAATATTAAATTAACAGGTAAAATTTCATGAAATAAAATTAGGTTTAGGCCTCGGCTTAGGAATATATTAGGAATGGAGTCCAAATTTAATTATATACTTGCACTTTACAATTTTCATATTCAACACATTATATATGTTGTCGGCCAATCCGTAAATTAGCCCAATTCCGAAATAATGCATGATTAAGCTGTGCGTTTTCTGATTGCTTACTTGATAGTAGTAAAACAGGTTCATTCCACTTTGCCTAGTGAAACAAACTATTTAGCCAACAGGTGGAAACTACTGTAGTGACCCGAATAAGACGGGGGACGGATATTTATTTGGCCTCTCTGAAGGGTACCCCCTTGTTATTCGGTTACGGACTGTTATTTATTTTTAACCCAGGCTAAATGGGACACCACTCTTATTACCCACACTCTCTTATTCGGATCACTAAGCTAATCGTGTTTCAGTATGGCATTATGGTAGTAAGCAGAGAAAGAATTACGCCGTGGGCTAGCCTAAGTCGTAATTCCGCCGTGGCCTAGCCCAATTCGGAATTGGGCTGAATTACGGCTTGGGCAACGACATATATACTAATCGGTCTGTAACAGGGGTTAAAGCGTATAGGCAACGGCAAATTTTTGCTGAGGTAGAGTTAATGTTTTACGATCAACCGTAACTTATATACATACCACACCCTTTGTGGCCGGCGTAAATTTTAGATTGTAAACAACGCATAGAGGAACACTTTTTGAAGCAATTTCTTCAAAATTGTTATGTCGAAAATCTAAAATCAGTCGCTTTTGAAGAAAAGCCTATATAAAATATCCAAAAACGCGCATTTTTAGTGTTCTCAAAGTGCTATCACGACCGCTGAAAATACCATTAAAGCCTTGATCTTTAGCTTGAAATAGATTTTAACGTTTTAAAATTTACAGAATCTTACAACTGACAGTCATCATATCTTGTGCTTTCCCAGGAGAAAATTTCATTTAACATTTATGTTTCATGAAGTGTTAGACGTTATAGTTGTTTCTACTCGCTTGTTTGTAAGAAATTAAAATTAAAAAGTTAACAAAAACGTATATATTCAAAAACACTGAACAAACAGTTTTAAAAATTACAAAAGTGAAGCTATGAGAAAATTTTCGAAACGTCAGGCAAATATTCAAACTGGGTTGTTTGATTGTACTTTGGTGTGTATCCATTTCCAGCGCAACCAGTTCTGAGTCACCAAAAGAAGCAAAAACAAACAAATGTGAAGAAACCAGCCAAAAAATATTAACTTCTGAAGTAAAAACAACCGATTCGACACAGAAGAACGACAAAGGTTCAGCGCCAGATTAAAGGGGGTCAGGTGGCTTGAGCCCCTTGCCTCCCACCAAAAAGCGGCCTCGTAGCAACCGAAAACCGACTATATGTTTCAATGGATAACAAGCCATCAAAACCACTATGCAGTGCCGGTGGAAGCGCCCCACAAACTCCCAATTGGGGCCCGACCCTTGGAGTGCCACTATTATGTCGAGCTAGAAATTTTTTAACGGACCACGAAGTTTTAGAGCTGTAAAACATATTATTGAGGACTCCTATCGGACCTGTTTGGCGAACGGACTATTTTTATTCTAACGCCGGTCGTGCCATTACGGGATTTTAGGGAAGTACTGATTGCTTTCTTTAGTCCAGTTATATACAAGGGTGTACAAAATACTTTTCCAAATGGAGCATAAGCTCTTCGGATTTGTCGTAATTTATGGTTTCTATTAAGGACGTGCCGGCACCAAAATTTTTTGATGATACGTATGCCGATTCTTATTTTTAAAATTTGCCGATGCCGAACCGATGCCGATGCCGATTCTAACTTTAGTACACCACGCTTAAAGAACAGACAGGTTACTTTACTACATCTGAATTACATAATTATGCGAAAACTTCAACCCTATTCACCATAAACGATTATTATTTTATGAGAACGAATCATTTCAATTAATTTTTTCAAATACAATCGCGATAGATAACAGTTTCCTTGATCAGACTACTGATATACACCAAGATGTGAAATTAGTTTCTGTAAAGTTCTGCCTATTTTTTGCGATCCCAAACTTATGGTAGTGCCATGAAAGTTGCGTAATCAGATTAGCTACTTTCAGGACAGGAACTCTGCTGTCAGACATATAGTGCACTTGCATTTACAATCCTTACTTGTCATCACCGGGCTATTTTAGACTGGTTTTATTAAGCGGACAGGCAAAATCTAACCGGCTGCAAGCCGGCCTGAGGAACCACAGCTGGGCTGGATAACACGGCCACAAAGTTATTTGCTGGGAGACTCAGACCCTCGCGGATTCCTGCTCCTGGAAAAACCTCTGACCACTGACTCTTCACACCTGGGTGCAACAATGGTCGGATTCGGATTTAACAAAATTTAGCGGTTTGGAATCGGATTCTGTTTCGGTTGAGAAAAAGCCGTATCCAACAAGTTTGGCGATATGTTTGTTTTTGTTTATAACCCCTTCTCACATTGAGTTACCTATAGGAAACTTAGCATAGTGTATATACGTTAAATAATATATATTGCACCGTGTTTAACAATTGCAACACGTATACATAGTAGTAAATCACCACAAGACGTGAGAGCCCCCTCGGGCTCGAGCGTCAAGCTCCTATGGCTGAGTGGTGATGGTATACGCCTCCCACTCCAGTCACTGGAGTTCGAATCCTAGCATAAAAATAGGTCTCAGGGGAAATTGAAAATATTCATGTGAGAAAGGGTTAAGCGAAAAATTTTCAGTTTACTATCTTTAAACAATAAAATTTTAAGTAAATTGTTGCATAAATTTTTATCTCAGAACACAAATAGCAGAACTGAGGTCGGGCACAAAATATAAAACGTTTCACGTTACGCGGCTGACATTGCGTTGATATTCTGAAACAAATTATAGCTATATATATCTGAAATTTGCTACATGCAAAATTCGTATTAGGATTCGGCAAATTAGCAATGGATTTGGATCTATTCTTATTCTTGAGAATATTTTTAGACTCGGTGGAAACATCAGTGACATCCCTAAAGGGGAAATCTAGAAACGTCCCTGTGCCAAACATTTTGTTTCGTACTTCCGGTACAATTTATTTCATTAAATGAACAACTTTAAGTTGTGGTGTATAATACAATCATAGTTAACAAAAGGTTCTGCTAGTCATATGCGCCCCGGGCCTCCCACGATCTTAATTCGGCCTTGCAAAGGTTGTAACCAAACCTTCGTATGTAACACAATATTTGCCTTACTGCTAAAACGGCCCGGCACAAACGTGCTTTAAATACAAAATACACGTCTGCAAATCCATTTCCGGCACAAAACCGCTTAGAAAAACAGTGTCATAATTCAAAAATTCAAATTTCAAATTCTAGTATTTTATATGATTTTCAACAGGATAATTTGGATGTGTTACCTCAACTATGCAGACATTTAAAAATATATCATATGATATTGGCAGACAATACCTCAAATATCATACGATATTAAAGGACAAATGTGACCTACACATGATATTAGCAGACAAATACGAATTTTTGAATAGGATATGGGGTCTACAAGCAGACAAAATGTGACCCAATAGTATAATAGGGACAAAACGTGTTCCAAGCTGCCCCGGTTATAACGTGAACCCCACATAAGAGGAAGGGAGGTAATAAGAGGGGTCCCCATTTTGAGTCTCAATCAAATACAAGTCCGTATTAAGCATCCCTAATAAAAGTCCGTAAGCAGATAAGAATCCCTAAACTTTATTAGGGTCCATAAAGTTCAATTATCCCATATTGTGGTGCATAAATGACTCCAGGGCCAAATAAAGTTGAGTTCAAAACCTTAAAGCATATACTTAAGTTATGAAAGTTACATTCCAAAGTATAACCTTGCATTATCGCTCAAGTTTTTGATACGTGACAAATAAGCATTTAATTCGACGTATAGTTACACTACCGGATATATATCGAAGGTCGGGGTAGGGCGGGTTTTAAATAAATAACAGTCCGTAACTGTTCAACAGGGGGTACCTTGTGGAGAGACCCAACAAATAGCCCCTCTCCCTCTTATTCGGGTCGCTACAGCAGCACAGGACCGGATATTCGTTTCCGTTTCTTTTTCCAGTCCCTTTACCACCCTGTCTCCCAGCGGGCAGTCTCTTATAAATATACGTGTTGCTAACTCTGTGATTTAATTTTTTATGCCACCTTGTGTACTGCATGCTTATCAGAGAAATCTATCAGAAGCGGAGCCTAATGCGAGGTTCACGTTAACTGGGGCAGCTTGGGATACGTTTTGTCCCAATTATATTACATTCGAGGTATTGTCTGCGAATATCATATATATTTTGGATTATTTTCAAATGTCCCGACTTTCCGTTCATTTATTAGCGCCCAAAGATGACACTGTACCGTTGAATATCATGATATTCCTGGAAGTTTTAAAATATTATATGATATTCGCATTAAATGTCCAACAGTATCATGTGACATGCCGACTCTTGTACACATTGAACTCTTGTGCACATTGAACATTTGAAAGCAGCAGTTTGTATGCTAATGTCATATGACATTCGAGTTTTGTCTGCTCCGATATGATAGCCCAGAATTTTAGCATTGACGTCGAATCAACATGGGACAAACCGTGACCTGCCTACTCCGATTATAACGTGAATCCTGCATACACGTTCGATTTTCAGCGCGTATTAAAGTTTCCTCTTATCAATCAAAGTTCTTCGCTAATGCTGTCAATAAAATGTCCCCTTATTTAAAAAAATACTACAAGACAAGATAGAAAACCAAGAAATAAAACGTCATTTAACTCACGACATACCGAGGTACAACCGGAGGTCTGCCTCCGGTTCCAACAGAAATCGACCTCCGGCTAAGGTAAAACTTGTGCCGGAGGTTGCGGTGATTACGGTAGTAAAATTTTGCAGTTTTTACAACATTTATCCGTTTGGTGCGTTTCGATTTAACTTTTGGCACAATTTCAGAAAGAATGGCCGAGATTTCGTGAAAAATAAGCGTAAAACCATTCGATTTAACACGTTACAGATATTTGGTAAAATTAACAAATTAAACACATTTTAACTACCTAATTTCGTCACAACTCCGGCTCCGGCAAGTTTTGACTGTCGGCTTTTCGGCTATGGTATTTTTCACCTGTGATATATATCAGTTTGCGACCGGATACAAAAAACTGACGAAGTCGGATAATCAAATATCCGGCGGCAGCCGGAGCCCGATAATGACTTCACATCTAATACAAGACTGCATTTAAATATCAGAACGTAGCTTACAATTCTTCCTTCCATGGCTTGTTAAGGTACCCAAGGTATTTACGTGACAAAGTTTAACATCTCACGCCGTTGCATTTTTAACACTTTATAACAACGATCCTTTTCCACTATTCTATGTTACTGTAGCGTTGCGTTCAGTTGGATTATTGTTTGGCCCATGTTCCTTTTAAGGGCATCCAGTTTTCCGTAGGTATAAAACATAGGGCCAAACAGAGGTAGCTAAGGTCCCGGATTAGAGTCTCAGTGTCAGAGTCTCGGTATTTAGCACGTCTCGGTTTCTTGAGAATCGGTGGTTTGGAACCGACACTAGAAATCGGAGATTTTCGCAAATGCTGGTAAACCTGTAAAAAGCAGAATTAAAATTGTTCAAGCAAGTGATGACTGTTGAATAAAATTTCGCTGTGAATCTATGAATTTTCATAATTACGCAATAATTAAGAGCATATAGATATTTTGAAAAATCACAAAAAACTTTGAAAACAACAAACAACTACGAAAAACCTATGAAAAATTCATTTACTTTGAAAATTTTGATGTTTTTCGGTGATGATCAAAAGTTGATCGAAACCGAGACCTTTGATGGTTGGTCTTCGCACATGTCTGGCTATGGATTAACGCTATTATTTTTGCAAACAAGTCTGACAGAAAAAACGTGTAAAAGTAAGTCAATCAGTTCGGTGGTGTTTGGCCTTGGCATAAATACGAATGATGGTGTAAATTTTTAAAATTTTTCAAAAAAATATCCAGCAGGTTAAAACACCGAAGTCGGACGTCGATTTTTTGCCGAAGCCGGATATTCGGAGGCACCCTGATATATACATATATACATTTATATAATACTGTTCCCAAATCGATTTGCTATTTTTATTTTTCCGATATATATATATATATCAAGACTGCTGGTAGACATGTTATAACCGCCAAAATATATTGAATTTGTCTAAATGTTATATTTTGTATACGATATCCGCTTTCTGGATCCGTTACCGATTGCGGTGTTTTTTACTATCCGTTCACTCATTGCTGGTGAACAGTGTTGGAACTGTAAGCTCTCCGATTTTTTCATACGTCTGTTCAGACAGCGAGTCGCTATTTAAATTGTTTTCCTGTGTTGCAATTGAGTATAAGCTGGTGTCCGCAATAACCTGTATCGTTTAAATCAGGTTCTGTATTCTAAAATATTGATAACACCTATGACAAGTAGGTTTTCAAACAAGTCTAATATATAATCAACATTTACAAATACGAAAAACACTGTGACAGCAGTTTCATACAAAAAACATTTATAGCAAAACGAAACACAAAAGCTTTTTATAATCATTTGCGAAGCATGGATATTCCGGTCGCGCGTAAAAACTTTGTTGATTAAATATTTTAGACGCGTCACCCCACCTAACGTTTACACAATTACAATTAGTCCATGGTACAGATTATCCAAACCATGGATCACCATCAGCTAGAGCCGTTACATTCAAAAGCGTAAAAGGGGTGGTTTTAAGTGTCAAAACCCCGTTTGAAATTTTTGTACGGTGATTTTTAGACACCGTTCCAGTTCCAACACAAGAACACCGTTGTACCTGTTCATCGAGCCTAATCCCCCGTTTTTTCGAAACCATGGCAATGCCCAAGCCTAATTAATTCAAAATACAGCTTCATTTATTGCCGCTGTAACTTTCACGGTCACCATGGATTGCCTTCGAGATTTGAGTCCACTGCATTGCTCGTTGGATTGGATCATGACCAGTTGGTTGTGCGTCCAGTTTCCAATAGTTGAATCGATTAATTGACACTCGACATTTAAACAGCGGTCGCTTTGATCTGTAGCACAATTGACATCAACTTTTTCGACAATAACGTACGCTGAATATCTAAATAAAATGCATAAAGACATAATTCTGATTTTAATGCCGTTCCATATAGATTCCTTCACGAAAATGTTGACCAGTGTTACTTTGAGGGGTGTAACAGTAGCATAACCCGTATTTACTAGCCTAAGTCTAAACCTCAGCGTAAAAATAAGCCTATAACTCAGTCTCAGCCTAATCCTAAGCTTAAGCCAAAAATTTGTCTACAGCTTAAGTTTACTTTATTGCAGTCCTGTTTAAAAGCGCTTCGTCTCTCAAAATAACACAAAACAACATGAGACAAAAATTTGGAACAATTGCGGCCAAAAAATGAATTCCACGTCCGACGAATTATCGGCGCACTAGTTTAATCCCTGAGGTATACACAGCAATGCAAAGTTGTCAATGCCACGGCTAACGATATTATTGCAAACACATTGGCTGGCCCTGGAAGCCATTTTGAAACATACACTGTATGACATGGCTTTAGATCCGTAAATGCTAACAGTCCCATTGAGAAAACAGGAGCGGAGAAAGCAATTAATCGGTATTTAAGCTCCTACCCGTACAAATATTACCATAGTACCCATTGGCTAAGAAGCATCACTTCGATGGTAATACATACTTACCCTTTTGGAACTGACATGACACAACCAATCAAAGGTCTTCCTCAAAATGTTGCAGTACAATCGGTAGCAACATCTAAAAATAAAAAATTAACAATTAATATTTTTTATATCTCAGAACAAAGCTACTTAAGCATACTAGAAATTAAGAATATGAAATTTATGTACTAAATAAGCTAGAAAAATGTTCATTTGGACAACAGCCATACAAAATAATTCAGCTACAATATTACACATAACATACGTCCACTGTTATCCTGTAAAACTACTACCGTCTGCGAACACGAAAAGTGAGCACATAAAATTGACTTAACCCTTTCTGCATGAATATTTTCTATTTTTATCTGATCTATAATTACAAACCACGATTCAGTGAAAACCGATTAAAATACATTTTCCAGCCACGTCCACTTGAATTCTGTTCAATTACCGTTCCAGTAGTCGTCCTGACTGTCCTTAATATCCAATTCGCAGTTCCAGGCCGCACAATAGCTAAGTCGAACAATTTCAGACAAATAATTTCAGATTTTTTGAATATAACTTCAAACCTGATATGTTTGTTTCGAATTGTTCCAGAAACCGGAGCAAATCCGTTTGCTTGGATCCGACAAGGCATTGAGTGAATTTTAGTAAGTTCTCTTTCCGTCACATTATAGCTCGAGTTGGCTTCAATACGAATATTTCATTCCAGATAAGCTATCTTGGTTAGCCATTACTTTCAAAGATTTTATGATAAAGCAATTTAAATTTTAAAACTGAAAAGATTCCAACACCTCATAATCAATATA
>JASANG010000775.1:0-10587 GCA_030248215.1 Enoplolaimus lenunculus
AAACAGTTTAACACACACAGAAAATTTTTAGCCTTCACCCTGCGGACAAATAACGCTTGCAGCTTTCATACAAAAACTGATAAATTCGAATAGACGTAAAATAAAAGAAATATTAATCTAACCATAGTCGGCAGCTGTTCCGATAAGCGCTGAAACAAAGGGATTGGCTAAAAAAAGGCGTATGTGCTGTTCAATGCCCACCTGAATTGATCCGAACTCAGATGTGAATTTTAGGTTTCTATCAACAAATTGCACGTACAGGGGCGATTTTCTTTCTAGCTTTTATATTGGGGTACAGCTATCAACCTTTAAACGGACAGGCGGTGAAGGTAATAAATTACGGGCTGACACGGTACGGAATGAAAATTTTGCTATAGGCTACAAGAAGTCAAAAGATTAGTCAGAGTAGTTTCGTGTCACTACAGTACGTAGAGTAAATCTGGAACAGGATCCATGACCAAAACACTTCTAACCGATTGTAAAGAAAATAATTCTTATTAAGAGTGGTTGTGAGATTTGAAAATTCGAATTCCGAGTTCGATTCAAACTTAGAAAATATATTTCAGTTGAAATTGCATTCATCACTCATGTGGAAAAGGGTTAAATGTGAAACACTATAAGAAACAAATGCACCATTGTCAAGGCATAATTTTGCTTAGGCACATGCGAAAGCAAATAAATTTGCAATAAGAGCTTCTCGAGGTCGAAACATTGTAGACCAAAATGCTATTCAATAAATTGGCATCGAATAATCTATTTTATTTAATATCAGTTTGGCCGAAGCTAAACTACTATTGAACTTAAAGGACAATGGCTGGGTTTCTGAAATCTTATTTAAGTAATTCATAAAGTCGTAATTAAGTAATTACTTAAGTCGCCGACTATGTGAATACTTAAGTTTTCGAGCAAAAACAAATAAATAGAATTGTAATCCATGTCATAACAAGAGAGGAATAGTTTTGCTTCATATTATGGAGACGTCATGAGTCTACAATTTCAATAAGACCAAGGTTAGTATGCCTGAGCAGTAAATCTTCAATATATCAAATTTATGCAGCGACTTAAGTACTTATTTAACTTAAGTACGATTATAAAACGGCAAAATGGTTAAATACTTGCCTAGCTGGCACTTAAGTACTAGCACTTAAGTAGGGTTCCAGAAATTCAGTCACTAAGATTTAATTATTTGATCAGAGAAAATATGAATAACCAACCAGCGTTGGATTTTAAATAACTATGTTCAGATATCCCACAATTGATATTTGGCCTTGGTCAAACTGCTATTTGTTCATCATAGAAGAAAATTTGTCTAAGAGTAAATGTGCTGAATAGCAGACAGGCCTACGACGCAAATATGGATAATTATTGCAATTCAATATAAATTCTTTCCACTCACAGTCAGAAAAATAAATATGCCTGGTCTTCAGTTCTTATACTAGAATGCGAAATTTGACTCTGTTGTCTAATTCATAATCAAAAAAATTCAGTTTGTCAATATGATATATTTAATTTAACAAGTTTAAAATCGCTGTTTGCGTTCTCAAAACATTCTCTTATTGAAGTACAAAGCTTTTGTTTATTACCTTTGAGGCCATTCATTTTGAATTTATGATACGAGTTTATAGAAGGCTGCAATCCTTGGACATTGCATTTACACAGAGTATAACAAGGACGGAGAGCCGTACTTCGTTTCAGCTAAAGCATTAAACATTATATACCTTGTTACATATATCAAGTGAGGCGCTGAAAATAATTGTTAAAATTGCCGCTATCCACGGCAACCTAAAATATTGTAATGGTAATATACTGTATTGATCCGAATAAGAGGGGGTAATAAGAGGAGGTACCCATTTTGAGTCCAAATCAATTGGAGTCCGTATCCCTAATAAGAGTCCGTAAGCGGATAGAGTCCCTAAACCTTAATTAGAGACCATAAATGTCAATTAACCCTAATTGTAGCACATAAATGACACCAGGAGCAAATAATTTGAGTTCGAAACATTAAAGCCAACTTAAATTTTGAAAGGACATTCCTAAGCATATCCTTGTATTATCGCTCAAGCTATTTACGCAAGACAAATAAACGTTTAAATCAACAGCACCAGATATATATCAGTAACGAAGTCCGGCGGAGTGTGGGTTAAAAATAAATAACAGTCCGTAACCGAATAACAAGGGGGTACTCTGGAGAGGCGAAATAAATATCAGCCATCCCCTCTTATTCGGGTCACTACGGTACAGTATCAAAATTTCTTTTTGCGTTTAAAATGGTTTGTATTTAATAGGCTGTTTCGGATACGGGAAGATTTCAAAATGTATACAAAGTTATAAACTTATCATAACACAACCAACTTGGAGGCACCGTCCGGTTTTAGCTACTAAGATTTTATTCGTAGATTAAATTTTCCAATCAAAGTCAGCCTTACTAAACAGATTTCACATTAACTTAAAATTTTGCAGCTGTATTTTATTGAGTTCAAAAAAGTACAAGATACTACAGCCCAAATGTGTCATATTTTATTAAGTTTTGCCTCACAAACAAATATATTCAATTTTTTTCTTACTTAAAAGTTCAACGACTCCTATATAAGCGGTTTGAATTCGTATTTCTATTTCTATCAGAGATATAGGCAAAATTTCATTTCATGCGAACATATATAATATAAATGTGAAACGTTACACGAGCGAACGCGACAAACGATAAATTTTGTTGACCTCTGGAGTCCAGCCGATTTAGTCTATTGTTAGCGCACGTATCCACTGTTATGGATCGTTCTGGATTTTTTTGAGGGTGCATAAGCCCTATCTCGTTTGTATAAACCTCATCACGGGATGCCCCTAATTTTTAATCAAACTCTATACGACGTTTTCTTCTCCCCACCAAAAAAGCAAACAACACAAAAGAAAAAAAGAGAAAGCAGGTGCAGCTAGGCGAGTTGAGTCTATATATGGTTAACGATGAGCCAAATTTAATGCCTCTATTGTTAGCGCCAATCTATCTATGGAATTGTTGGTAGAAAACAAACTCAACCAAGAGCACAAACACACTAGACGCAGCCCACAACAAAAAAACACAAAAAGAAAAAGCCCAAAAGAGAACGAACTAAAAAGATCAAAAAAAAGAAAAAGCAATAACGAAAAAGAAGCTCAAAGCAAAAACGAACAGCACAACAAACGCAGCGGGAACAAAAGACCCAAAGACAGCCGCAAGTGAGCAAGCTCACACTAACACTAAACAAATCAAGAACAGAGCATCGGCAGCGCAGCGATCCAGAGTCGAGCCTCACACGAGGTTACTAACCACGTGGATCAAGTTCAGCACGAAGCGCAAAAAACCAATCCCATCCCGCAAACACCACGAAGCAGAGCCCAATCACCGCAAACCCAAACGCATACTTTACTCTGATCTAAATACATTGCGCCCAATTCCTTAGTGACTATAACGTTCTAAAAACAAAGCAAACAGAAAAAAAAAACACAGAAAAAAAGCCAAGAACGAAATAGACCGCCGCGCAAAACGCAAAACGAAGAGAAACAAGAACACACGCAAAAAAAAACACAAAAAATATAGCAACAAAAAGAAAACCTTACAGCACAGCAACCCACAAAACGCGAGAAAGACTATCCAAAACAAGCATTCCAGCACAAAAAATCCGCTATTCTGATCACAACCCTTACATTTCTCGTTTGTATAATCACCTCATCACGTGACCACTCTGCAACCCTCGGCAACAGAACAACGCGAAAGAGAAAAAATCGAAAGCACGATATATATACATATATACGACTATATAAATTACTATAACTTCATAGTATACTAAATCCTATATATTTAGTCATATAGAACTACTTTACCTCCACCCCAGTAGACCAGACCTCCAAAAAGCAAAACACCTCTCGAACAAACAATCTATTATTTTGCTCGAAAACTAATATCACATAATCGGCGACTTGAGGACAATCAACATGAAACAAAAAGATCAGAAACCCAGCCATCCGTAATAGTCTATATCTTCCCCATATATTATATATATATATACTTATCAGATATATATATAGATATATATATTCATTATATATACTTCACCTCAGACTCACAATATTCTCGCATGCAAGCAAAATACACAACATTAATCACATTAACCCCTCGCAAGAAAGCAATCAACAAATATATTTAAAATCAACTCGAACAATCAAATCTCACAACCACTCAAAAAAATTTTACAATCGAGAACAATCCTCCAGAAACTAAACTAACACGAAAACACTCACAACCTTTAGCCATAGCAAAATTCATCCACCATAAGCCCATAACCCACCGCCTTCCTAAAGATAGCTACCCAATAAAAAGCAGAAAGAAAATCCCCCTACCAATTATAGAAACAAATCACATCTATAAATCAGGCAAACAGCACAACGCCTTTAGCCAATCCCTTCAGCGCATCGAACAGCGCCACTATGAAAATATCTATACTCTATCAATTTCTCTATGAAAGCTGCAAGCGATTATCAGCAATCAGAGACTAATGTTTCTGTTTTTAAACTTATATAGATTTATATCTATCAATTTATTCATTTACATAGACCGCGTGAGACGAAAAGACCCAAGGATCGTTGTATATCCCCGATGCTCCATGATCATTACGATATGCTTTCCACTTATGGACCTAATCAATCTTTTACTGAGATCGAGAAAAAAAAAAAAAAAACAAAAAAAAAAAAAAAAAAAAGAAATCAAAACAGCAAAAAAAACAAAAAAAAAAACCCCCCCAAACCAAAGCGCAAAACAACAAACCAAACAGAGTCTCAAACTCGTCGCTCAAAAAAATACCCATAACTCCACACTTCAAGCACATGTACCCCAAAAACAAAAAAATATATTTCGCGTATTTGCGACCTTTTTTCCTGTGCAAAACACAAATCATTTACTTAAATTAAATTTCAAGTTTTAGACTGAGAGTTTGCTATCATGGTTTTCCGATTGATCCAAATCGGAGTCCACAGAGGAAATTGAATTTAATTGGTCAAAGAAAATGTCGTTTGGAGTTTGAGTAAAATTAGGGCATATACATTGGTGTTTATACAGATGGGATTGGTTTTTTGCACCCCTCATAGAATACTGAACGGTCCATAACAGTGGACAAGCGCAATGCGCATCCCAAAGCACAACTACAACCCTGATCCTTTGGGTCTTTTCCGTCCTCCCCCACGCTCGCGTTTGTCCAAAAATCGCTGGATTTAAAACGTTTTTGCATATTTGAGCTTCTCATAATCTTCCCTGATCAGTATATATACGCTTAAATTAAATTTTTGAAAAAAATCGACTTTTTAAAGTTCCAAGGTTCTCCTTTGGGACCTAAAAACTTTTTTATCAAAACCTTTGTGAAATTATATACCATTTCGTGCAGTGTGCGGAGCTGAGTCCAATAGTGTCAAATTTGTGGCAATCTGACAATGAAGTGGTTAACGAGTTATTGTCAAAAAACTGATTTGGCACGCTACCAACGATTTAGATCTGCGCCAAATTAGTTATTTGACCACAATTCATTAACCAATCGTGTGAGGCTCGAAAAACTTAACACCACTGGACTCAGCTCCGCAAGCTGCACCGAATGGCACATAACCTGTCAAACATCTACTTAAATTGAATTTCAAGTTTTAGTGTAATAGTTTGCTATCATGATTTTCCGATAGATCCAGATCGGTGTCCACAGAGGACATTAAATTTAATTGGTGGAAGAAAACGTCGTATAGAGTTTGATTAAAATTAGGGGCATCCGTGATGAGGTTTATACAAACGAGATAGGGCTTATGCACCCTTCAAAAATCCTGAACGATCCATAACAGTGGATACTTGCGCTAACAATAGACTTAAATCGGCTGGACTCCAGAGGTCAACAAAATTTATCGTTTGTCGCGTTCGCTCGTGTAACGTTTCACATTATATTATATATGTTCGCATGAAATGAAATTTTGCCTATATCTCTGATAGAAATAGAAATACGAATTCAAACCGCTTATATAGGAGTCGTTGAACTTTTAAGTAAGAAAAAAATTGAAGATATTTGTTTGTGAGGCAAAACTTAATAAAATATGCCACATTTGGGCTGTCGTATCTTGTACTTTTTGAACTCAATAAAATACAGCTGCAAAATTTTAAGTTAATGTGAAATCTGTTTAGTAAGGCTGACTTTGATTGGAAAATTTAATCTACGAATAAAATCTTAGTAGCTAAAACCGGACGGTGCCTCCAAGTTGGTTGTGTTATGATAAGTTTATAACTTTGTATACATTTTGAAATCTTCCCGTATCCGAAACAGCCTATTAAATACAAACCATTTTAAACGCAAAAAGAAATTTTGATACTGTACCGTAGTGACCCGAATAAGAGGGGATGGCTGATATTTATTTCGCCTCTCCAGAGTACCCCCTTGTTATTCGGTTACGGACTGTTATTTATTTTTAACCCACACTCCGCCGGACTTCGTTACTGATATATATCTGGTGCTGTTGATTTAAACGTTTATTTGTCTTGCGTAAATAGCTTGAGCGATAATACAAGGATATGCTTAGGAATGTCCTTTCAAAATTTAAGTTGGCTTTAATGTTTCGAACTCAAATTATTTGCTCCTGGTGTCATTTATGTGCTACAATTAGGGTTAATTGACATTTATGGTCTCTAATTAAGGTTTAGGGACTCTATCCGCTTACGGACTCTTATTAGGGATACGGACTCCAATTGATTTGGACTCAAAATGGGTACCTCCTCTTATTACCCCCTCTTATTCGGATCAATACAGTATATTACCATTACAATATTTTAGGTTGCCGTGGATAGCGGCAATTTTAACAATTATTTTCAGCGCCTCACTTGATATATGTAACAAGGTATATAATGTTTAATGCTTTAGCTGAAACGAAGTACGGCTCTCCGTCCTTGTTATACTCTGTGTAAATGCAATGTCCAAGGATTGCAGCCTTCTATAAACTCGTATCATAAATTCAAAATGAATGGCCTCAAAGGTAATAAACAAAAGCTTTGTACTTCAATAAGAGAATGTTTTGAGAACGCAAACAGCGATTTTAAACTTGTTAAATTAAATATATCATATTGACAAACTGAATTTTTTTGATTATGAATTAGACAACAGAGTCAAATTTCGCATTCTAGTATAAGAACTGAAGACCAGGCATATTTATTTTCTGACTGTGAGTGGAAAGAATTTATATTGAATTGCAATAATTATCCATATTTGCGTCGTAGGCCTGTCTGCTATTCAGCACATTTACTCTTAGACAAATTTTCTTCTATGATGAACAAATAGCAGTTTGACCAAGGCCAAATATCAATTGTGGGATATCTGAACATAGTTATTTAAAATCCAACGCTGGTTGGTTATTCATATTTTCTCTGATCAAATAATTAAATCTTAGTGACTGAATTTCTGGAACCCTACTTAAGTGCTAGTACTTAAGTGCCAGCTAGGCAAGTATTTAACCATTTTGCCGTTTTATAATCGTACTTAAGTTAAATAAGTACTTAAGTCGCTGCATAAATTTGATATATTGAAGATTTACTGCTCAGGCATACTAACCTTGGTCTTATTGAAATTGTAGACTCATGACGTCTCCATAATATGAAGCAAAACTATTCCTCTCTTGTTATGACATGGATTACAATTCTATTTATTTGTTTTTGCTCGAAAACTTAAGTATTCACATAAGTCGGCGACTTAAGTAATTACTTAATTACGACTTTATGAATTACTTAAATAAGATTTCAGAAACCCAGCCATTGTCCTTTAAGTTCAATAGTAGTTTAGCTTCGGCCAAACTGATATTAAATAAAATAGATTATCCGATGCCAATTTATTGAATAGCATTTTGGTCTACAATGTTTCGACCTCGAGAAGCTCTTATTGCAAATTTATTTGCTTTCGCATGTGCCTAAGCAAAATTATGCCTTGACAATGGTGCATTTGTTTCTTATAGTGTTTCACATTTAACCCTTTTCCACATGAGTGATGAATGCAATTTCAACTGAAATATATTTTCTAAGTTTGAATCGAACTCGGAATTCGAATTTTCAAATCTCACAACCACTCTTAATAAGAATTATTTCTTTACAATCGGTTAGAAGTGTTTTGGTCATGGATCCTGTTGCCAGATTATACTACGTACTGTAGTGACACGAAAACTACTCTGACTAATCTTTTGACTTCTTGTAGCCTATAGCAAAATTTTCATTCCGTACCGTGTCAGCCCGTAATTTATTACCTTCACCGCCTGTCCGTTTAAAGGTTGATAGCTGTACCCCAATATAAAAGCTAGAAAGAAAATCGCCCCTGTACGTGCAATTTGTTGATAGAAACCTAAAATTCACATCTGAGTTCGGATCAATTCAGGTGGGCATTGAACAGCACATACGCCTTTTTTTAGCCAATCCCTTTGTTTCAGCGCTTATCGGAACAGCTGCCGACTATGGTTAATTAATATTTCTTTTATTTTACGTCTATTCGAATTTGTCGTTTCTATGAAAGCTGCAAGCGTTATTTATCAGCAGGGTCAAGACTAATGGTGTTCTGTGTGTGTTAAACTGTTTCATAGGTGTTAATATATAAATTTATGTTAAACATTTATACTAGAATGAAAAGTGCCCCGATGTGGCCATAGAAAACGATATGTTTCGGGTAGTAAGATTTTTAGTTCAATACCGCTAGTATTACAATTTCCATGCATGCGTATAAAGTTTTAAAACTAGATTAATTTGATGCCAATCAGCGTCCTCCCGAAACACGACACAACAATACTATAGAATTAATAAAAGTTAAATCATTGAGTTTGATTGACTGCGTAACGGAAACATATCCGCAACTTTCTGTGACAGCGGCCAAATAGACATGTGATCCACTGTTTCGAAATATTAAAACAAGAAATAAATACTAGAATATAAATGACGAATTATGGTTGATGTAAAAAATTTGAGTACACACTCGTGACATTAGTTTCTTGCACTTAGTAAGCTGAAGTTTCGAATATATGCAGAAAAATTTTGGGTTTTAAAAAGAGTATATAAGTAGAAATTAAGCGTAAAATGCTGGTGACCCAATATTAAAAACGTGTTAGTTCGTCAATTGGCTCAATGTAAAGAACAGGAGCGGATCAGTATTATAAGCATATTCCTAATCCTAAGCCTAACCATAAGCGTTAGCATGAGCATATTCCTAAGCCTAAACCTAAGAGTAAGAATGAGCATAATCCTAAGCCTAAGCCAAGCAAAAAATTACTCTAAACCTTAAGCTTATTCTATTCTAGTCCCGCAGAAAAACGTTCCGCCCCTGATCTTTACATTGGCCGTCATTGGAATACAACGCAGATTTCGTCAGCAAAGTTGCAAATATTGTTTCGCTACGTACTCACTCAAATATTTTAATGTTTTAAAAGTTTAAAATCTGGGTACCGTTTAGCCAAGTATGGAGAGGGCACTGTACGGTACAAAATTTATACAGCTCCAAAACTTGATGCGTTATCGTTTTCTATAGCCTCGTCGGGACACTTTACTATCTATTGTGACTTTTCTCCGAAAAAGTTGCGGATATGTTTCCGTTACGCAGTCAATCAAACTCAATGATTTAACTTTTATTAATTCTATAGTATTGTTGTGTCGTGTTTCGGGAGGACGCTGATTGGCATCAAATTAATCTAGTTTTAAAACTTTATACGCATGCATGGAAATTGTAATACTAGCGGTATTGAACTAAAAATCTTCTACCCGAAACATATCGTTTTCTATGCCGCCCCCCGCCGCCCCGCCCCCCCCCCGCCCGCCACATCGATAAGCGCTGAAACAAAAGGGATTGCTAAAAAAGGCGTGGGTCAATGCCCACCGATCAATGAATTATATTGAATTTTAGGTTTACTTATCAAATTGCACGTACAGGGGCGATTTTCTTTAGCTTTTATTGGTATGATTACCTTTAAACGGACAGGCGGTGAAGGTAATAAATTACGGGCTGACACGGTACGGAATGAAAATTTTGCTATAGGCTTAATACAAAAGTCAAAGAATTAGTCAGAGTAGTTTTCGTGTCAATACAGAACGTAGTATAATCTCGCAACAGGATCCATGAACCAAAACACTTCTAACCGATTGTAAAGAAATAATTACTCTTATTAAGAGTGGTTGTGAGATTTGAAAATTCGATTTCTGAGTCCATTCAAACTTAGAAGATATATTTCAGTTGAAATTGCATTTGAGTCAGCTCCATGTGGAAAAGGGTTAAATGTGAAACACTATAAGAAACAAATGCACCATTGTCAAAGCATAATTTGCTTGGGCACATGCGAAAGCAGATAAATTTGCAATAAGAGCTTCTCGAGGTCGAAACATTGTAAACCAAAATGCTATTCCATAAATTGGCATCGAATAATCATATTTTATTTAATATCAGTTTGGCCGAAGCTTAAACTACTATTGAACTTAAAGGACAATGGCTGGATTTCTGAAATCTTATTTAAGTAATTCATAAAGTCGTAATTAAGTAATTACTTAAGTGACCGACTTTATGTGAATACTTAAGTTTTCGA
>JASANG010000970.1:0-10577 GCA_030248215.1 Enoplolaimus lenunculus
CTATTGCCAAGTTCAGAATCATCGCGTGTCACGTTTAAAAATCACAATAATTATTTTCATCTTAAAATTTTGCTTCAACCACCAACTTAAACGGTTAAATTGCAAATGCTCCACAAAGGGTTAAAAAGCTGTCCTGTACTGCATAAACCCACGACATGTTTTCACATACTGTAAAAGAGTAACGTGTACACAACATAATCACTCGCATTAAAGCCGAATATAACGAGATATATGTACACAAAATACATTATAACACCGAACGCTTTTGGTTTCACCCAAATTATCATGAGATAAAAATACCCAGATACACAGTAAATAATTATAAAAAAGCAGCGGAATCTTCTTAAATAATTTTCACATAAAATGTCAGAAGCGGGGGCGGGTATATTTATATTGATTTGTACGTATTGGGATGGCGCTTTACTTGACGTATGGCGCCGTAAGGTACCGAACGACGCATGACATTAAAATAGCCAAAAAAGTGAGAACATCCTTATTTTGAGAAACGAAAATAAAAATATTGTACGCAGTACAAAAATAACCAGACGTCGTTTACGACTAAACCACCGACATATATAATTTGATCGAAAACCACACTGAACACAGTATGTTAGGTAGGTATTGTAGCGGTCACGGTAATGCCTAAAATGTCGGAAAATGCAGCAAACTGCAAATGTTCCGCAGCTTTATTTTGTTAAAATACATGACCGAATCCAAAGTTCGATTTTCAAAAAATCGTACTCAGTTTTGGTTTTAAAAATTTTACGGTTTTTTGTTTGTTAAAATTTTTACGATTGAATTAGGGCCCGGGTATGTATTTTTAAATGTTGATATTTTATAACAAAAAAATATATTCTCGTAGAAGACGGCTTTCAAATCTTGTCCAACCTGTGGACTGTTTTACAAATATGTGAGGCATGATAAAAAAATAAACAAAATGGAATACCAAGCAAAGACCAAAAACAGCAAAATAAACCATGTAACCGATAGTATAGTTTGAACGAAAAACGCGCGTTCAAACAAAAACATCTAAAAAGTTCAAATGCATAAGGTAATTTACACAAACGAAAAATCATTATACTTTAGTTACACTAAAACCCAACCAGATTCTCTGTGTTTCAACTTTTATTTTACTTAAACATTCCCCGCGACAAAAACTACTACACAGGTTTCGCCAAAATTCCTGCAAAAATTCATCGTTGATTATGAAACAGTTGAAAATTCGCTTAAGCCATTTTTTGGCTAGTTTTTTAAAAAAGTACAATAGTAATTCGGTGATAAAAATTATTTAAAATTTCGTTTTCTATGCAAAAAAATTCAACTCCTGTTCAAGTTCCGGTGAAACATACTTAGTTCCTGTTTGAATCCAGCTACCAAGCTACATTGCTATAACTAAGTGATGTTTTATCAAACACCATATTCACATGTCGTAAACAATTTCAATTTCACATCTTTGATGACAACATCAAAATCTAGGTGGTACACGAAATGTGTTGAACCTGTTCTATAAATCATGGCGTAGGCGTTGCTACTTCAACTGCTGTTGCCATTTTTCTGCACAGATCGAACCCAATTTTTGCCACCCCATTCGCGGACAACGTCAACGTTTGGATATTCCAGATCGAGCTTTGATGGAAACGTGATCTTCAAGCTTCCGTCATCTGACATAATTTTGACTTGTTCAACAATCAATTCACGCCTGGTATAATTGCTGTTAGGTACATTGAAATGCTGTGCCAAGGTGCGCTGATTTAATTCGTCTTTGACAATTGGTTTCGCGTCGTTGATATTCAATGATGTTTGACAAGTCGAACTTAATGAGTTCGATATTAGAGCTTCTGTGTTGGGCACAGAATTATCATTAGTCTTGTCTAAAATAGAAACATACATCAAATAAATAATCAAAATATTAGGGATGTGCCGATACCTAAATTTTTGCCGATGCCGATTCTATTTTGAAATTTTGCCGATACCGAACCGTTGCCGATTCCAAGTTGAGTACACCATGCTTACTAAACAGATAGGATACAACATTATATCATTATTTGACGACTTAAACCCTAACCATCATAAACGATTAGAATTTTATAAAAACGGCTCATTTCAATTAATTTTTTCAAACACAAACGCAAGAGAGATAACAGTCGTCCTGACCAGACACACAGATATGCGCCCAGAAATAAAACCGATAGCATTCCAACTGACTGTTAAATGTGCAAAACGTATCAGCAAAAAATCCTCAATTTTTTCGCATTGCCGATGCCGACGCTAACGAAAAGAGCCGATTAATACCGATGTCAATTAATCGCTACATCCCTACAAAAATGTAACACCCTTTGAAGCATGCAACATTAATCAGCAACAACAAATCTAATCTTATACCAAGCGCATTAATGGTTACCGGATACCGGACACAGTCTGATATTTTTTGCAATTACAATTTGTACTCAACTTCCAAAACATTTCATACAAAATACGTACCACTGTCATTTTTGACTACGTTGCACGGTGTCTGCCCAACGCCCAGTGCCAGTATCTCATAGACCAACCGGTTCATTATTCGTTTCACCGAGTCCATACTTTCAGAACTGGTTACTTCAAGCAAGACTTGGACAGTTTCTTGGCACACCTAGAAACAGTCAGCTGGTCTATTTTAAACACACTAATCATACCTGGTCTATTTTAACCACTTGTCGTTGTATGAGTGACACAAAATTGAGAATTTGTAAGGTGGGAGGACTTTACCAATTTTTCACCAACGGTTTCATGATAGGGCGTGTGTGAGATGCCCTCACTAATTAATCAGGTATCTAACCATGCACACAAAATACTAGATTTACGTACTGTCGAATATGGTAAAATGCCTAACAAAAAGTTTGAACATAATTTGTCATGAAATACATTCGGAAGCGAAGCTGCATACTAGCATTTACCTTAGTATGATCAGAACTTGTCACAGGTGGAAATGAAGCCACAGTACCGTCAGCATCCACCAAGCACGGATACACGGACCAATTATCAATTAAGTGTAGATATCTGAAATAACCAGTGTAGTATTTTGAATGATCACAAGGCGTTGTTGTAAAAACGAAACATTGAAAAATCATAATTCGCTAGGCAAAAATGAAGATTGTAATATTTGTTCAAACGAAAATAATGTCACAACATATTAACGTTATCGAAAGCCAAGGCAACATGAGTACATACACACGTATCAATTGTGTCCAAAAGTAACCATAGAAACCTCTCGTAAACAAATGCGTGGTACTTCGCAGACAACTCTTAAATTCTAGTAAACTCTGCATTATTACAAAAAAGATGTTATCTCACTGATGAACAGCGTTGAAACAATTTCGTTTCTTTTCTTTACGTAACATTTCAGCCTCTTCCTTGGTGCTCGCAATCAGGTCTTTCAAGCTCATTTCCTTTGTTCGCATGAATGGTGTGATCTTAAAAATAAAAACTGTTTGTATTGTGGCACAATTTCTTGACAATAAAGCTATATTTCTAGGATAACTGCGTTTAAGTTTAGTGTGAAAAATGGCTAAAAGAGATCGGCAAAATATTTCAACCGCAAATAGAATTCCCGTAACATTAAGCTATAACTAGTTTACAATTCACCGGCTAATCGAAATGAACCCGCAACCAGAAAGCGACAGGATATCCAGATCCCTTTCATATCCGACAAAATAGATATAACCGTATCCGGTTCTAGTATAACTTAGCGGATACCAGATATTTACGGTAGCAGTCTCGACTGTCAAAAAACTGCAAGTGAGCGCCTTTAACATATTGCTGGTATTTTTCTGGACAAGTCAAGAATTTTAAATTTTGATGCTCCAAACTAAAAACAAAATTCAAGCTGACAGTTAATTTAAATTCAGCCAACCTATACTTTGCCACGACTGGAATACTTTAAACAGTTTGATGCTATGTCCGGTTAACATCCGGTTCCGGAAAAAAATTCACTATCCAGCTCGGTCCCTGTATCCGGTAAACAAATTCCGATTGCACCCTGCTAGTAACACGACAAAGAAAGGCGTAGTCAGGGGGGTTTCAGGAGTCACTCCACTAGAAATGTTTATAGAACGTAACCCCTTCTTTTCAAAACCTTGGCTACGCCAATAACGTCATAATTTCAACATTATGACTATCTTCGACGATGCATTACAAGCACAACATTGTTTCTTTCATAAAATAAAAATAATTCTTGAAGCACATAAAGTTTAATTCATGTACATAACCATTTCTACCCGTAATCAACAACACTCTTCAGTTCGTTTCAAAGATAAAAATATTTTAAACGTCTTAATTTGACTGAACTGAGACAAACTTCTTTTCGAAAGTTAATTTTGAGCAATGCAGACCAATCATTAATCATCATCTAGATAACTTCGCAAAATTCGTTTATAAACCCGTAACAAAACTAATTCTTTTCACGAAACAAATCTTACTGTGGTTCTCTCTGGATTTTGCGCAGTATAAAATAACGGTGATTTAATTTTCTTAAAATCGTGCACTGCAATTGTAGCAATCTGTCTTTCCTGACACAACGTTCGATGAAGTTTGGTCTGTAACAGCATATCAGAGTTAGCTATTTTGCCTCATAGCGTAAGCATTGCTCGTATTCTCAAATGTGTGTTGCATTTATCACCAGTTAGCGATCTGATAAGTTTTATAACTTTCGAATCACTAAAATATAGTAACCTTCGAATATACGAAAATATTTCAAATTTACCCATACTCTTGTGTTATTTTTGAGATCCGTAACTGCAGGGATTCGTGAGTTTGAAAAGCTATCTGGCCATAGGCGGTATACGCATTTGAGAATACGTGCCGAGACATAAAAGGGCAAAGTTGCCTACATCGATGCGCATTATGAAAGTAAATGCCAACAATATTTTATCAAAGCGTACGCGCATGAAAAAAAAAATGAAGTCGGCCGTCGGAACAGCATAAAATAAAAAAAACATTAGCTAATTCTGATTTATGCAAATAAAGTTGCGCACTGCTTCAAATTGTACATTTTCAGCAAATATATACCTGCACTTGTACAAATCGTTTCAAATTTGTCCCATACAGATCAAGTCCATGTAAAATGCAACACGCGATATTTGGACGCACTCCATTGACTACTTCTTTAGAAATGATGCGCAGCGGCGAAGTTGGCGGCATAACGTAAATTGCCCCAGTAAAATTCTACAAAGGATAAAAACAAAATTAAAAGAACATGTAACCTTTATGATAACATACAATGTGTCCGCAATAGAATTTGTTTCTATATCGTGATGCAACAGCTTTTGGTACAATATATGGAACACACTAAACAATTCCCCTAAATGTATTCGTACCAATATCAACAACACTGACACTGAAAGTTGCCCGTTCAGTGAAAATTCATACATACCATCACATCGGTTTATAATCTGCGCGTAAAGTATCGCGTTTTATCTAAACAGGATAGTACAGAGGCATTACAAAATTACGCTTACTATTGAAACACATTCCCTAGTTTCACTGCATGCACTACCGGTGGTAGCTGTGCGGCGCTTGGTTTTCGGTTTTGATTTGCTGCGTCCACGCCGTTGACCTACAATGGCAATGTACCTGATAATTATATAAATCTTTTACAATAAAACCGTCGCACATAAATTAATAAAATTAATTTTAATTTACAGTAGCTACGACATAAAAAACAATGACAGCGTTCGAGAAGGATGTATAAAAAATTGCTTCAAATATATAAAATAATTTTCGAGGTGACGACTTCGCAGTTACTTGGTTCAACTCCAGTTTGCCGTGGGCAATTTTTCGAGATGTAATCAAGCAAACTTGCACATTTGTTGTTATCATTGACCAGTTTTAACAACCGGCGATCTGTCAATTTATTGCTCATTAACATAAGATCTTTTAGTTTCGGCGCATCACCAAGTTCACCAGGAACTGTTGACAGCTAAAACATATACACAGTGTGCCAAACATCACAAGTTAATTTTAATTCAATTACATTTTATACACAGTAGTTCAAGAATGAAATGACAGTTACCGTTTTGCTGTGATAGCTACGTAGGAAAAATATACACTACTATTTAACACAAACTAACATATGTATATAAACTGTTTCTTATCCTGCTATACATACACAACAAACTTGCTCTCCGTTTTCCGCAATCAAACTTATGGATATATACATTATCAGTCCAGTTATACTTAATAGGTAACATTTTACGCATGGTGCAAAGCGGAACTGGATTATACCGGAATCGAAACAGCAAATTTATACCGGAATCGGAATGAGAACTACAAAATTTGTGACTATACGGATAATTTAAATTAACAAGTGTATATAATATTGGTTTAGGGTGTCTGTTGGCCGGCAACGATTCTCAAAAACGTTGCATGAACAAATTGGCAATAATTTTTTGGCTCTGTAAAACCAGACTACGATCAATCATTTATAAGTTAACTCTTCGAAAACAATTTAATAGATAAATAATGCAGAATTTTTATACAACATACGTATCACAACATGTAGTCCTAAAATTAAACTGTGGAAATTCCGATTGGTTGCTGCAATCGGAATCGGAACTCGTTTTGAATCGGAATTCTAATGGAATCGGAATTCCGATTGCACCCTGGTTTTGCGAAGTAAATATTTTATTCAATTACGTTATTCGCTTGCAGATTCAACATTTTCAGCGACGGCAGTTCTGATATTTTGCTTGGAATCTCCGATATCAGGTTGTTATTGAAGATAACATCATGAAGCCGTTCTAACTTCTTTACTTCACACAACCACCCAGGTAATGCCTATAAACAAAGCGGAAAGTATATATATACAAGATATAAAACTAAGTAAACTAACTACATAATTGCGCATCGTTAAGCAGAAGCTTGTGGCTTTCTCAAAAAATTTACAATTAATAAAACTATGCATGCTCACATTTCCAATTCCAACAATAAGAACGACCCAAACAAGATAAGGACAACTTACTCAATTTCAGTTCAATTTTCACTGAACATGGTTAAATGGTTTGCTTTGCATCTCACCGCATAAATTTTTCGCTGTTTTATATAGCACAGTTTTAAATTACAAATTTCTTTACCAAGGCACTGGCAATGCCGGATTCGCGAACGAGAAGCTTGACATACGTAAATTTTAGAATTAACCCCTTCTCAATGTTAAAATTCTTTGCTCACTGATTGGAGTTATAGCGCACAGACCCAGAGCTACGAGTACCATGGAGATGAAAGACGTCTGCATGCGCAGCAACCGTTTATCCCCTGTAGTTAAGGCCCAATTACTGTTATTGTTGACGTCTTGTAACGAGCGAAGCACTCTGCATGCAAGTATTTTTATATATTGCAAATGAATTAATTTTTGTTTTGTACGGCAGAAAATTAAAAATCCAAAAGGGCGACCATTGACAATCTTTAAACCTCGACAGCAATTAAGGGGAAAACTCGAGTTCGTTCCCCTCTAAAACCGCCCGTGTAAAACGAGTATAACTAAATGACAAAACATATACCTGAAACTGGTTATATGACGCATCAATAACCAAGAGAGAACGGGTCTCCGACAAATCCGGGAGACTAGTTAACGCATTCTGCCGAACGTTTAACGTCTGTAGCTCGGTTAACTGCGCGATTTCTACTGGAATGCTTTGCAATTGGTTATTCGAAACATCGAGATATTTTAGCTGTATAAAGCAGCCAATCAGCGATGGAAGTGAACTTAAAGCATTCGAATAGAGTGACAAATTAGTGAGCTGTTTGAAACATAAAAAATCGTCAGTGATCGATGACAGGCCGCAGTTGCTGATTTCCAAATAGTTTAAACTTTTTAGTTTAAACAAGCTTGGATGGAAACTGCCACCGTTCGCAATTAGCCGAGTCGCTATATCTGGTCCTGATAACCGAAGCTCGTGGCGCCTTTCAGCACGAGCTATTTCGATTTCAGGCCAATCTGGTGTCCGAGTATCGTGTGTTTCGTCAGCATCGCCGCTAGACATAATGTATACATTACAGAGTTAAAAAAGCATGCTGAAAGTATATATCTATGGTGTTGAATGAAATTACCTTACTGTAGGTGGCGCAGCCATATAAATGCTATAAAATTGCCTAAAACTAGTGGATTTGGTATTTTCCGCCCTAATTACCCTTATTCTGGGCACCCCAGGGCCTCCTACGTCTCTCTTTCCTAGTTCGGCTTTAAACGGCGCTTTTAATATATTTGCTTTATTTTGGTTTATATCGCGATAATTCATTAGCTACTTTTATATGTCGTCATCATGTTTCATTAAAATGCATTTGTAAACTATATTCGTATGTTATAACCAGTTACGCTGGTCAGTATGCAAAATACTGGATATGGGGATAGCTTTAGCTATCGCCATATTCAGTCTTAACCTTGAACACTTTGCGAACAGACGTATATTTTGTAGTTGTTGTTACTTTACTTTCATCGGATCTTTTCTAGTGTTCTTATTTTACGGAGTACGGCGTTAGATTTATTGTATATTTACGGAGTCATTGGATGAATTTAGATTGTGGTTGAACACCTTCGGCTTACAGTTGTGTTACTTAGGGTGTCGTGCAGGTTCCGGTAGGCAACGTATGCTGCAGACACTAACCGGAGTTGTTGAATATTGGAGTAAAACTGGAGCTATTCGGAGTTTGGAGTTAAGGAGATTTAGGAGTTACTGGAGTATCTGGAATATCTGGAGTTGTACTGGAGTTTTATAGGAGTATTATTGGAGTATTTCTGGAGTTATTATTGGAGCTTGTTGAATATTAGTACCGGAGCTTGGAGTTTATTAGGAGTCATTGAGTTTAACCCAATTGCATTCAGGTTATTTTATCTATAAAAATATTATACTTAAATCATCGCGACACTGCAGTGTTGTCTTTATACACATAATCCTTGTATAAATCGCTCTACAGGCTGCTCCCAGCAGTCGGACGGCGATAGCTCATCGCACTGTTCCATTTGTAATGATTCCGTCACGTCAGTTGGTGCCCAATGTGAACTTTGTCGTTGTTGGAAGCATTACGGCTGCATCTTCATTGCTGGCGACGCTCAAGAGCTTGTTAGTGATCATGTTCTCGTTTTTGTCAATCTTGCTTGACAGTTGCTAAAAACCTGTCAGCACAGCCTGATGATGTTCCGAACAAGCCCCAATTTGATATTGTAACAAACATTGATTCTAAGCTAGACAAACTGATTTCATTTCTCCAACCACCTGAACCATGCTTTTCTGAAATTCCTGATGAATCATTATCCTCAAAATCTACATATGCCAGTATTGTTGCTAAAAATGTCAATGCCATCACGGCCTCCGACGTCAAACAGATTCATGATCCCGAGCGTGGCTCTGACCTATCAGATGCAAGCGAATTGTGCAAGTTCCTTGATCCATCCGTTTCTGTGGTTAGCGTACATCGTCTTTGCTTAATTAGCAAGTCTCCTAACGTCACAAAACCTCGTCTTCTGAAAGCTGTATTTGAGAGTTCCTTTTGTCTCAGATCCGTGTTGAACGAAACTAGAAAGCTCAAAAATGAGACAAAGTGGTCAAATGTTTATATTCGTCGATCAATGACGTATGAAGAACGTCAGTCAATGAAACTCATGTATGCTGAAATCACGAAACTCAGCAACAGTCTGCCGCCTAACACGAACACAAAGTATGTAATAGTTAGTGAAAAAGTTGTGAAGTATATAAACTGTGCCAAAGATAGTAATGGTCGTCTTGGCCGTGGTACACGTGATAGCTCTTATTCTTATGGTAGCATTGATCAAAACCGTCCGGGAAACTAAACTTTGGGGTAGGACCTCTGTCAGGTTCTTTTTTTTTTTTTTTTTTTAAATTGTTTGTTATTTAAACGCGAGAAGTTTTTTACAAAATAAAACTGATGGGTTAAAAATATTACTGTCACAACTTCAAATCCAACTTTTTTTTTGTAACCGAAACGTGGTTGTCTCTTTGAAGTTATACACCATATCGTCCGCTGGTCATTCTAATAACATTATCAGGCAAGATAGAAGCCTAAGTCGTGGTGGTGGCGTGTTAATTTTGATCAAAAAATATCCCTTTTTTAAAGAAATTTTCTTGCCACTTCAGTTTTCTCACTTGGAAATTGCAATAATAGATTTGAATATGCCTAGGCCACATCGTTTTACTTGTCTTTATCGGTCCCCAACTTGCTGCCGAGAACAAATGCAAAATCTGTTTGATTTGTTTCAGACAATAAACTCCACCGTCGAAAGTTTTACTGCCCGGGTTGATTTTAATATGCCCTTGTTTAACTGGAAAACATTTAGTTTCCCATCGAATGAGTTATACTCGCTTTTTTATGACCTCTTTTGTACTAATGGTCTAATCCAACTTGTCAGAGACCCTACAAGATATGGCTCAGTACTTGATTTAATTCTAACCACAAACCCCTTTAAATTTTTTGCTGTGCGAGCATATGAAGGTTTTTCGACCAGCGATTATAATTCAGTGTCATTCTCCCTTATTGATGTAATTCAAACCTGTCATCCGCCTAGCACAAAATTAAATTTTAAGCTGACAAAT
>JASANG010003318.1:0-10524 GCA_030248215.1 Enoplolaimus lenunculus
AACATAGTCTGATGTTGTAGCTACTTCATTGTGCTGGGGAACCTGGAAATTTTTCTGGAGAGGCATGCAAGGATTTCAAATAACTAACAAGCGATATCTAGACATTTCTAACTGAATCCGTGTCTCAGAACCCATGTACGATAGTCTCAATGGGGCCTAACACTTGAGTCCCCATCGTTACTTCCTTGAACTGAGGTTATTTAACTTTCCGATAACATACTTTACATTTTAGATGCAGTACATACTTTCCAGATATATACAATTGTACAATGTGTTTGAGCTTGTCCTAAAATTGGACTCCATGCTATGCCACTTTGTGTGTCTACGATAACCTAAATGTTAGTATATTGGCATTGATATAAAACGGGTAAGCAAAAAATGAAACAAATGGAAACGAATACTTATCAAAATAGCGGTAAACAGAAAACTAAGATTTAAGTTTAAGACTATTAATTGTCTCTTTCATTACAATTCAGGTAAGTATGCAAGTAAATGTTTGCTGTGCTTTCTGAAAAACTCGTCCAAACCTGCGGTTTTATGAAAATCCTTTTTCATTTGCGCTGAATGTTGTTTTAATTTCAAATCGAAACGACTCGCAGCATATTTGTATAATTGAAACACTGAACCATTTTAAAGCTATTTTGACCATGGTAAATGAAAATCTTAAACTTTACGTTGTTATTCAATGCGCGTTTAGTCGCTCAATGTCGGCACGAATTGAGAACGGTCCTTTTCAACATTTAGACAATGCAAACAGTACCAGATGTAGATTTTTACCGGAAACAAGAATGCGTATACGACTACGACTGCCTCATTTCGCTTCACTTCTGGTTTTAGTATTAAGTAAAACAAGAAGAACAAATTAAATTACGACTACGACTGCCTGATTTCGCTTCACCTCTGGTTTTAGTAAGTAAAACAAGAACAAAATTAATATCTATTATATATTATAGCAATCACTTTAAGATCTCTGAAGTGGAATCACTAAAATTACGCCTCAGTTAAGGCATCAGTTATCATGTTGCTGCTTTCAATTCAGTTCCATCGCGGCTACAGTAAAACACAGGCAGCAAAAACGTCTGTCAAATCCAATGAAGTAGGTATTAAAACAGTAGTAAATCAACCTTTTGATACTTCATCAAAACTGGTTCCGAACGGGAACTCATTGCAAAACATCGATTTTTAATGTCGCTGTTACGAAAGTAGTTTGGCAATTAATATATTTTTAAAAGGTTTTTCCCAAGAGTGTAACCGGTTATTCGTTTCCTTTAAAAATCGGTGTCCGTTACCTTTATAGAAATAACGGAAATTATGTTATTTTTATGTTCATAATTAGATATAAATCACGTATATATCGCAATTATCCCGTTGCAGAGATGCTGCAATTCGTTAGAAACAAAATAAAAATTATGCAGCTCATCTGAAAATCTTAAAAATTTCGATGCATCCGCCATTTTTTTTTCGAATTTTTGAGAAACCGGTGAATACATGCAGACTTTAAGTATTATGTTGACAGAAAAATAAAACATTTGAAACTTTTATACTTCATTATCCGTTTTACTTTCAGCTCTTGGTTTACTATCCGATTTCCGTTGTTTTTACTACCCGGTTACAATTTGGTTTTTCTACTTGCTCGAAAAAAATAGTTTTTTCGTTGATTTTTACCGGGCCAATTCCGACTATATATTAAAAGCATAATATGTATCTCAGTAAAGAGTAAAACATATGTGTGTCTTATTCTGGCGATTGGCAATTAATTAAACTAAAGCATCTTAATTTTTTACTGAGAGCTGATATATTTTATTCTGTAACAACTTAACTTATTTAACTTATTAGTTATTACCTTAAGTATTTGTTGGCTTGTGCAGGAATCGATCAGATTGTTGGGTGCCTCGGAGGCGGGTAAAAAAATTTATCAATGAGACTGACAGTGAATTGTAAGATGTGTTAAAAATGTTTTAAAATATTTGAACGCATCTCCGAGCTTAAATGAACTTTTTAAACGAATCCCAGCTATTCGACCATGTCCTGTTTCGGCAACAGAGTACAACCGAACGTCTGCCTTGGGTTCTGGCAGAAAATCGGCCTATGGCACCGGAAAAATATCTGCTGCATGTTACAGCAATTTCGGTAGCGAAATGTTCGAGAGTGGCAAAAATTGAATCATTCGTGTCGGTGCGCTTGGGTTCTTTCGAAAAATAAAGCAACACTTATAAA
The DNA here is from genome assembly GCA_030248215.1 of Enoplolaimus lenunculus. Classification (NCBI taxonomy): domain Eukaryota; kingdom Metazoa; phylum Nematoda; class Enoplea; order Enoplida; family Thoracostomopsidae; genus Enoplolaimus; species Enoplolaimus lenunculus. The sequence goes on from JASANG010003318.1 coordinate 2,218, forward strand.
TGTTTGCTAAAATTAGCAAATTAACCAATATTTACACTGCATAATTTCACATTGCCTCCTTCCCATTCAAATTTTGTTGAATTCCGATTTCATTCTGTTCTGCAACTATGCCAACGGTGAAATCCCGAACTCTATATTAGAAAAATTTTCTTTCCCCTCCGGAAATATTGCCTATTTACTATAAGAAATCCTGGTTCCGGGGCAGTAGGAAACATAAAGGAACAAAGCTACCAAACGGTGGCCAATGTATAGCACAGGGGCTTCCAGTTTTCCACGGTGGAAAACTTATAACCAGGAGTGCAGCGCAGCCACTCCTGTATGACGGCTAAATTTTCCGCTGATTTGGTAGGAATATTAAAAAAATTTAATGCCTAGATTTTACCCTGGGTCGGTAGGGAAATCTGAAGCATAGGTTTTGGTTGGAAAACGGGAAAAGTGGAAAATTCTAATGCCTAGATTTTCCCCTGGGTTGGTAGGGAAAATCAGAAGCGTAGGTTTTGGTTGGAAAACGGGAAAAGTGTAAAATTGTAATGCCTAGATTTTTCCCCTGGGTTGGTAGGTAAAATCAGAAGCGTAGGTTTTGGTTGGAGAACGGGAAAAGTGGAAAATTCGAATGCCTAGATTTTCCCCTGGGTTGGTAGGGAAAATCTGAAGCATAGGTTTTGGTTTTAAAACGGGAAAAGTGTAAAATTCTAATGCCTAGATTTTCCCCCTGGCTCGGTAGGGAAAATCAGAAGCGTAGGTTTTGGTTGGGCGGGGTGGATCCTCCCCCTGGGTTGGGGGCTCAGGTTTTGGTTGGAAGACGGGAAACGTGGAAAATTGAAATGCCTAGATATTTTCTTGGTTAGTAAGAAATATCTGAAGCAAAGGAAAAGCTGGAAAAGTGGAAAAGTGGAAAATTCAAGCGTAGGGCACAGGTTTTGGTTGGAAAACGGGAAAAGTGGAAAATTTTAATGCCTAGATTTTTACGCTGGGTTGGTAGGGAAATCTGAAGCATAGGTTTTGGTTGGAAAACGGGAAAAGTGGAAAATTCTAATGCCAAAATTTTTATTCTGGGTTGGTAGGGAAAATGTGAAGCACAGGTTTTGGTTGGAAAACGGGAAAGTTAGAAAATTCTAATGCCTAGATTTTTACCCTGGGTTGGTAGGGAAAATTTGAAGCATAGGTTTTGGTTGGAAAACAGAAAAAGTGGAAAATTGAAATGCCTAGATATTTTCTTGGTTAGTAAGAGAAATCTAAAGCGATGGTTGCAAAACGGGAAAAGTGGAAAAGTGGAAAATTCAAGCGTAGGGCATAGGTTTCGGTTGGAAAACGGGAAAAGTGGAAAATTTTAATGCCTAGATTTTTAAGCTGGGGGTGGTAGGGAAATCTGAAGCACAGGTTTTGGTCGGAAAACGGGAAAAGTGTAAAATTCAAGCGTAAGGCATAGGTTTTTGTTGGAAAACGGGAAAAGTGGAAAATTCTAATGCTTGGATTTTTTCGCTGTGTTGGTAGGGAAAATCTGAAGCATACGTTTTGATTGGAAAACGGGAAAAGTGGAAAATTTTAATGCTTAGATTTACCCTGGCTTGGTAGGGAAAATCTGAAGTATAGATTTTGGTTGGAAAACGGGAAAAGTGGAAAATTTAAAGGCCTAGATTTACCTTAGGTTGGTAGGGAAAATATGAAGCATAGGTTTTGGTTGGAAAATGGGAAAAGTGGAAAATTTAAAGGCCTAGATTTACCTTAGGTTGGTAGGGAAAATCTGAAGCATAGGTTTTGGTTGGAAAACGGGAAAAGTGGAAAATTTAAAGGCCTAGATTTACCTTAGGTTGGTAGGGAACATCTGAAGCATAGGTTTTGGATGGAAAACGGGAAAAGTGGAAAATTTAAAGGCCTAGATTTACCTTAGGTTGGTAGGGAAAATCTGAAGCATAGGTTTTGGTTGGAAAACAGGAAAAGTGGAAAATTCAAATGCCTAGATTTTTTCGCTGGGTTGGTAGGGAAAACCTGAAGCAAAGGTTTCGGTTGGAAAACGGGAAAAGTGGAAAATTCAAGCATAAGGCATAGGTTTTGGTTGAAAAACGGGAAAAGTGGAAAATTTTAATGCTTAGATTTACCCTGGCTTGGTAGGGAAAATCTGAAGCATAGATTTTGGTTGGAAAAGGGGAAAAGTGGAAAATTTAAAGGCCTAGATTTACCTTAGGTTGGTAGGGAAAATATGAAGCATAGGTTTTGGTTGGAAAATGGGAAAAGTGGAAAATTTAAAGGCCTAGATTTACCTTAGGTTGGTAGGGAACATCTGAAACATAAGTTTTGGATGGAAAACGGGAAAAGTGGAAAATTTACAGGCCTAGATTTACCTTAGGTTGGTAGGGAAAATCTGAAGCATAGGTTTTGGTTGGAAAACGGGAAAAGTGGAAAATTTAAAGGCCTAGATTTACCTTAGGTTGGTAGGGAACATCTGAACATAGGTTTTGGATGGAAAACGGGAAAAGTGGAAAATTTACAGGCCTAGATTTACCTTAGGTTGGTAGGGAAAATCTGAAGCATAGGTTTTGGTTGGAAAACGGGAAAAGTGGAAAATTTAAAGGCCTAGATTTACCTTCGGTTGGTAGGGAAAATCTCAAGCATAGGTTTTGGTTGGAAAATGGGAAAAGTGGAAAATTTAAAGGCCTAGATTTACCTTAGGTTGGTAGGGAAAATCTGAAGCATAGGTTTTGGTTGGAAACGGGAAAAGTGGAAAATTTAAAGGCCTAGATTTATCTTAGGTTGGTAGGGAACATCTGAAGCATAGGTTTTGGATGGAAAACGGAAAAAGTGGAAAGTTTAAAGGCCTAGATTTACCTTAGGTTGTTCGCTATGGCCGGAAAGCAGAGGAAACGTGAATAATCAAATTTGGTCGTCGCTTACTTTCAACCCGGGTAAATCTAGGCGTATTTTTCCACTTTTCCCATTTTTCGACCAAAACCTATGCTTCATATTTTCCCTACCAACATAAGTAAAATCTAGGCCTTTAAAGTGTCGGCTTACTTTCAACCAAAACCTATGTTTAATTTTTTTCCCTACCAAGCCGAAGGTAGCACTTTCGTTTTTCAACCAAAACCTATCTTGCATTTTTTTCAGTTACCAACCTAAGGTAAATCTAGGCCTTTGATTTTACGCTTTCGTTTTCGTGCAAAACCTATGTTCAGTGTGCCTACCAACCTAAGGTAAATCTAGGCCTTTAAATTTTTCCACTTTTGCCGTTTAAACAAAAGTTATGCTTAAATTTTGCTACCAACCTAAGGTTAAATCTAGGCCTTTAAATTTTTCCACTTCCATTTTCCAACCAAAACCTATGTTGAGATTTCCCTACAACAGAAAGGTAAATCTTAGGCCTTTTCAAACTTTCCACTTTTCCCCTTTTTCCAACCAAAACCTATGCTTCAGATTTTCCCTACCAACCTAAGGTAAATCTAAGCCTATAATTTTCCACTTTTACCCATTTTCCATCCAAAACCTACTGTTCAATGTTCCCTACCAGCCTCAGGTAAATCTAGGCCTTTAATTTTTCCCACTTTTCCCGTTTTCCAACCAAAACCTATGCTTCAGATTTTCCCTACCAACCTAAGGTAAATCTAGGCCTGTAAATTTTCCACTTTTCCCGTTTTTCCATCCAAAGACTTATGTTTCAGATGTTCCCTACCAACCTAAGGTAAAATCTAGGCCTTTAAATTTTCCACTTTTCCCGTTTTCCAACAAAAACATATGCTTAATATTTTCCATACCAACCTAAGTTAAATATAGGCCTTTAAATTTTCCACTTTTCCCTTTTTTCCGACCAAATCTAATGCTTCAGTTTTCCCTACCAAGCCAGGGTAAATCTAAGCATTAAATTTTCCACTTTTCCCGTTTTTCAACCAATACCTATGCCTTATGTCTGAATTTTCCACTTTTCCCGTTTTCCAACCAGAGAAACCTTTGCTTCAGGTTTTCCCTACAGAGAGACCCAGCGAAAAAATCTAGGCATTTGAATTTTCCACTTTTCCTGCTTTCCAACCAAAACCTATGCTTCAGATTTTCCCTACCAACCTAAGGTAAATCTAGGCCTTTAAATTTTTCCACTTTTCCCGTTTTCCATCCAAAACCTATGCTTCAGATGTTCCCTACCAACCTAAGGTAAATCTAGGCCTTTAAATTTTCCACTTTTCCCGTTTTCCAACCAAAACCTATGCTTCAGATTTTCCCTACCAACCTAAGGTAAATCTAGGCCTTTAAATTTTCCACTTTTCCCATTTTCCAACCAAAACCTATGCTTCATATTTTCCCTACCAACCTAAGGTAAATCTAGGCCTTTAAATTTTCCACTTTTCCCGTTTTCCAACCAAAATCTATACTTCAGATTTTCCCTACCAAGCCAGGGTAAATCTAAGCATTAAAATTTTCCCACTTTTCCCCGTTTTCCAATCAAAACGTATGCTTCAGTTTTCCCTACCAACACAGCGAAAAATTCCAAGCATTAGAATTTTCCACTTTTGCCGTTTTCCAACAAAAACCTATGCCTTACGCTTGAATTTTCCACTTTTCCCGTTTTCCGACCAAAACCTGTGCTTCAGATTTCCCTACCAACCCAGCGTAAAAATCTAGGCATTAAAATTTTCCACTTTTCCCGTTTTCCAACCGAAACCTATGCCCTACGCTTGAATTTTCCACTTTTCCACTTTTCCCGTTTTGCAACCATCGCTTTAGATTTCTCTTACTAACCAAGAAAATATCTAGGCATTTCAATTTTCCACTTTTTCTGTTTTCCAACCAAAACCTATGCTTCAAATTTTCCCTACCAACCCAGGGTAAAAATCTAGGCATTAGAATTTTCTAACTTTCCCGTTTTCCAACCAAAACCTGTGCTTCACATTTTCCCTACCAACCCAGAATAAAAATTTTGGCATTAGAATTTTCCACTTTTCCCGTTTTCCAACCAAAACCTATGCTTCAGATTTCCCTACCAACCCAGCGTAAAAATCTAGGCATTAAAATTTTCCCCTTTTCCCGTTTTCCAACCAAAACCTATGCCCTACGCTTGAATTTTCCACTTTTCCAGCTTTTCAACCAAAACCTTTGCTTCAGATATTTCTTACTAACCAAGGAAATATCTAGGCATTTCAATTTTCCACGTTTCCCGTCTTCCAACCAAAACCCACGCTTCAGATTTTCCCTACCAACCCAGGGGAAAATCTAGGCATTCGAATTTTCCACTTTTCCCGTTCTCCAACCAAAACCTACGCTTCTGATTTTCCCTACCAACCCAGGGGAAAATCTAGGCATTCGAATTTTCCACTTTTCCCGTTCTCCAACCAAAACCTACGCTTCTGATTTTCCCTACCAACCCAGGGGAAAAATCTAGGCATTACAATTTTACACTTCCCGTTTTCCAACCAAAACCTACGCTTCTGATTTTCCCTACCAACACAGGGGAAAAATCTAGGCATTACAATTTTACACTTTTCCCGTTTTCCAACCAAAACCTACGCTTCTGATTTTCCCTACCAACCCAGGGGAAAATCTAGGCATTAGAATTTTCCACTTTTCCCGTTTTCCAACCAAAACCTATGCTTCAGATTTCCCTACCCCCGGGTAAAATCTAGGCATTAATTTTTTTTAATATTCCTACCAAATCAGCAGAAAATTTAGCCGTCATACAGGAGTGGCTGCGCTGCGCTCCTGGTTATAGGTTTTCCACCGTGGAAAACTGGAAGCCCCTGTGCTATACATTGGCCACCGTTTGGTAGCTTTGTTCCTTTATGTTTCCTACTGCCCCCGGAACCAGGATTTCTTATAGTAAATAGGCAATATTTCCGGAGGGGAAAGAAAATTTTTCTAATATAGAGTTCGGGATTTCACCGTTGGCATAGTTGCAGAACAGAATGAAATCGGAATTCAACAAAATTTGAATGGGAAGGAGGCAATGTGAAATTATGCAGTGTAAATATTGGTTAATTTGCTAATTTTAGCAAACATTTATAAGTGTTGCTTTATTTTTCGAAAGAACCCAAGCGCACCGACACGAATGATTCAATTTTTGCCACTCTCGAACATTTCGCTACCGAAATTGCTGTAACATGCAGCAGATATTTTTCCGGTGCCATAGGCCGATTTTCTGCCAGAACCCAAGGCAGACGTTCGGTTGTACTCTGTTGCCGAAACAGGACATGGTCGAATAGCTGGGATTCGTTTAAAAAGTTCATTTAAGCTCGGAGATGCGTTCAAATATTTTAAAACATTTTTAACACATCTTACAATTCACTGTCAGTCTCATTGATAAATTTTTTTACCCGCCTCCGAGGCACCCAACAATCTGATCGATTCCTGCACAAGCCAACAAATACTTAAGGTAATAACTAATAAGTTAAATAAGTTCAGTTGTTACAGAATAAAATATATCAGCTCTCAGTAAAAAATTAAGATGCTTTAGTTTAATTAATTGCCAATGGCCAGAATAAGACACACATATGTTTTACTCTTTACTGAGATACATATTATGCTTTTAATATATAGTCGGAATTGGCCCGGTAAAAATCAACGAAAAAACTATTTTTTTCGAGCAAGTAGAAAAACCAAATTGTAACCGGATAGTAAAAACAACGGAAATCGGATAGTAAACCAAGAGCTGAAAGTAAAACGGATAATGAAGTATAAAAGTTTCAAATGTTTTATTTTTCTGTCAACATAATACTTAAAGTCTGCATGTATTCACCGGTTTCTCAAAAATTAGAAAAAAAAATGGCGGATGCATCGAAATTTTTAAGATTTTAGATGAGCTGCATAATTTTTATTTTGTTTCTAACAATTGCAGCATCTCTGCAACGAATAATTGCGATATATACGTGATTTATATCTAATTATGAACATAAAAATAACATAATTTCCGTTATTTCTATAAAGGTAACGGACACCGATTTTTAAAGGAAACGAATAACCGGTTACACTCTGGGAAAAACCTTTTAAAAATATATTAATTGCCAAACTACTTTCGTAACAGCGACGTTAAAAATCGATGTTTTGCAATGGTTCCCGTTCAGAACCAGCTTTGATCAAGTATCAAAAGGTTGATTTACTATGTTTTAATACCTACTTCATTGGATTTGACAGACGTTTTTGCTGCCTGTGTTTTACTGTAGCCGCGATGGAACTGAATTGAAAGCAGACGTGATCACTGATGCCTTAACTGAGGCGTAATTTTAGTGATTCCACTTCAGAGATCTTAAAGTGATTGCTATAATATATAATAGATATTAATTTTGTTCTTGTTTTACTTACTAAAACCAGAGGTGAAGCGAAATCAGGCAGTCGTAGTCGTAATTTTGTTCTTGTTTTACTTAATACTAAAACCAGAAGTGAAGCGAAATGAGGCAGTCGTAGTCGTATACGCATTCTTGTTTCCGGTAAAAATCTACATCTGGTCCTGTTTGCATTGTCTAAATGTTGAAAAGGACCGTTCGCAATTCGTGCCGACATTGAGGACTAAACGCGCATTGAATAACAACGTAAACCGTTATTGTCATGGTCAAAATAGCTTTAAAATGGTTCAGTGTTTCAATTATACAAATATGCTGCAAGTAGTTCGATTTGAAATTAAAACAACATTCAGCGCAAATCAAAAAGGATTTTCATAAAACCGCAGGTTTCAACGAGTTTTCAGAAAGCACAGCAAACATTTTTACTTGCATACTTACCTCAATTGTAATGAAAGGACAATTAATCATCTTAAACTTAAATATTAGTTTTCTGTTTCCGCTATTTTGATCAGTATCCGTTTCCATTTGTCATTTTTTGTACCCGTTTATATCAATGCGAATATGCTAACATTTTGGTTCTGGTCAACACACAAAGTGGCATAGTAAGATTCCAAATTTAGGACAAGCTCAAACACATTGTACAATTGTATATATCTGGAAAGTATGTCTTGCATCTAAATGTAAAGTATGTTATCGGAAAGTTAAATAACCTCAGTTCAAGGAAGTAACGATGGGGACTCAAGTGTTAAGCCCCATTGAGACTTTTGTACATGGGTTCTAAGACACGGATTCAGTTAGAAATGTCTCGATATCGCTTCTAAGTTATTTGAAATCCTTGCATGCCTCTCCAGAAAAATTTTCAGGTTCCCCAGCACAATGAAGTAGCTACAGGATCGACTATGTTATATTCATGAATACGAGCGTTCTGAGTTTGTTAGATTAACGAATGAGAGCGTTCAGACGACAACCCTCTTCCAACAGTCATACAAGTGCGACAATATAAAAATCACATAATACCCAAGCCGATAGTGGCAAACTTCCCTATATCATA
>JASANG010000622.1:0-10497 GCA_030248215.1 Enoplolaimus lenunculus
AATAGGTTGAGCGATAATTCAAGGATATAGGAATGTACTTTCAAAATTTAAGTACGCTTTAAAGTTTCGAACTCAAGTTATTTGGTTCTGGAGTCATTTATGCGCTACAATTAGGGTTATTTGATATTTATGGAGTCTAATTAGGGTTTAGGGACGGACTCCAATTGATTCGGACACAAAAAGAGGACCCACCCTCTTGTTACCCCTCCCCCTCTTATTCAGGTCCATACAGTGCGTCTAAGCCTAAAAGTCTGAGCAAAAAATTAGCCTAAACCTATTAAACTTGCCTTTATTGCAGTCCCGCAGAAAAACGTTCACCCCTGATCTTATAGGCCACAAGTTTTTACATTTGTGCCTTTAAGCGTTTTACTGAAATGATATTCTCCAAAATCCTTATGACAGTAACGGCCGCGGTTAACCCTTTTCCGGTTCACTGTCTGCTCACCAGAATATATAAACAGTATGCATCCGCAAAATTCGCCAATGATTTTAGGCAACGCAACACGCCAATCGTACCAGGTTTCATTTTTGAACTCAATTCGGTTAACAGTTTCAGTCGTTGACGAGTTCAAACGCTCCCCGCTCGTAGCGTGGGAATGTTCCCACGGTTTCGAGTTGAGATTCTCACGCTGTAGCTGACGTGGTATGACGTCATCATCATTGTTGCGCGTGCTGTCTCGTGATAGCGGTTCCATGCTTAATTCGTTGTTCGGCTCCATGTTGAAAGAATTAGGCTTACGCTTTCGGGTTTTACTTCTTTTAAAATCTAATGAATCCTGCAAATAGCCAAATGAGGGTTAGGTGAACTTAGCCCAGACAAATATTGGCAATTGTCTCAGTCTGGATAAATTCGAAGGACACATGCGTGAAACTATTTGCGTAGTTTCATGAAATTTGATTTTACTTTAAAAATTACTTAACAAATTTTGTTACAAGGCCTATCACCAACTGATCATACACTTTAAAAAATGGTGAGTCAAATTGTCTATCTCGGAAATATATAGGCTTTTCCTGACTACGCAAACTGAGTCAAATTCAACTCCGCTAGAGTCAAATTCGACTCAGTGAGCGATTCAGTGAATCAAATTTGACTCTGGAGGAGTCGAATTTTGACTCAGTTTGTGTAGTCAGGAAAAGCCTATTTCGGAGAGAGTCAATTTGACTCCCAATTTTTTGCAGAGTAGGTGCTAGACACATTTGAGAACACGGGCCAAGATACCTGAATTATATCTAACGACAAGTATGAGAAACAGACCTAGCATAATTCGTCACCACAATACCGCGGGTACCCGTTGTGAAATTTTTATCGACCATAGGCGGTTGTCGTCTGCCCTGATTGAATCACAGAGGTATGGACATCCACGATACAGTGGACGACGCATAAACACGCTAAAGGGACCAAATAGGATTATGGAGCTTGAAAGTCCTTTCGATTCATTTACAAGCGAGATCATGGCACCGCACAGCGCCGTACAGATATCTCTTACAATCCTTGTGACATGACATATTGTATTTTCTGACCCACGGAACTCTTTTCTGTTGACATGAAAGCACAAGGCACTGAAGCGAACGAAAATAATACGTTTCATAGAAATTTAAAATGCTTTCATATGAAAACCTATGTGGCCAATGTATAGAACAGGGCCGGATCGTTTTCCAGCGGGGCTAATAGAGTTAACATTTAGACTAACGTTTTTGCTTAGGCTTAGGCTTAGAAATAGGCTCATCCTTACTCTAAGGCTTAGGCTTGGCTTAGGTTTAGGAATATGCTTATACCACTGTTCCAACCCTGTTCTATGCATGGGCCACCTATGGATTTACAGTAAAATTAATCATGGTGTTAAATGCTATTTTTACGGCTTCAGCCAAGCAAAAATATCTACGTAAGTGGAATTCGATCTAAAGCCCAGAAAGTGCGAACTAAAAATCAGCAAATTGTAGTTTATAGCAAAAATTTTAGCCATTAATAGAAAATTTACCATTTCGAAAAATAATTTTACAAGTTCTAACTGAATTACAGTTGTATAGCAGCCACAGCCATATGGACCGTGGTTATATTTAATACAAGATAAACACGTTTACTGCTTGTCAAAACTTTTACCGAAAGAGGGGGTCGGCGGCGCCTCGTCCTCTCCGGTACACTCCAAAAAATTTAGGCGTCAACTCGACTCTCTCTGAAATAGGCTTTTCCTGACTACACAAACTGAGTCAAAATTCGACTTCGCCAGAGTCAATCATGCTACTCAGTGAATTGAATTTGACTCTGGCGGAGTCGAATTTTGACTCAGCTTGTGCAGTCAGGAAAAGCCAAAAATCCGGCATGCGGAACTTTTAGAGTCCTGTAACTTGTACAGATTGGTTTTACCTTGAATGTTTCACCGGGTTTGAAACCGCCCTTGAACCCCTGGCTTGACTTTTAACACCAATAGCGGAAGTCGTATTCTATCTTTCAGGGAAGTCTAGAAGAGCGCTAATTTAATTCATTATTCTACCTGCAGAATATTTGTAATAATTACAGTCAGTAAGAATCAGTACAAGAAGTTACCACCAACATTTTCCAATCAAAACGATATTCAAATAGTGATCACTTTACTTTTAAATACTATCCTTGAAACATTTTAGCTGCCATTTCAAATAGTAACTGAGGTTAATTAACAACTTAGCTAGTATTTCCTATGATTATGCATCGTATTCGGCAGAAAAAGTATACATAGCAGCTCGACGGCTAGTTCTATTGTCTGGAATCTGTGATTAGACAAGTGCCTCAGTAGCAAGTTATTTAAATTAAATAATTTTAAATTTGATTTGCAGAATAAAACAGAACATGTGTATTTTATGTCATTGCATGATATTTTTCGAACGAATGAGGAATGAATATTCGCACAACTGTGCTAAATTAATGTTGGATTAGTGTACTTCCAAAAAGTAAACACTTTAGTCAGATAAGTTTCTGAATGTCAGACAACAGTTCTCGTGCTACGGATAGCGCGCCATCGTCGCATAGTCCAACTCCAGGTCCTGAAGAAGAAAAGTTGGTTTCATTTTTCTTCGTGTGCGGCCTCGATTTCAAAAATGGGCTTGAGCCTGAAATATTTTGTAAGTTAACAATTGATTTTAACAGCGAAATATGTATCTGCACTTTATGTTTTTGATAATGGATTTCTTGTTTGCATATGTTTTAGACGTTTCCGGATGTTAGTGGATTGAATTGTAATTGTTTTGTTCTTTTAGCACACGTTTCGAATTCAACGCTTTCTCCAATGGAGCGTTCGTACAGAGCGAGTTTGCTTGGTGTCTTTCCCGAACGCAGGCCTGGATATCGGTTCAGTGATGAAGTGTTACAGGTATACGCTTGGCTGACTGGCTTATGTTGTGCTTTTACGGTTGTATGTAGTATTTAATGTTTCATTGTATTACCGAGCCATGTATAACGGAATTCATACAATGCATGTAATTGTATAATTTTGTTCTGTGTTTCTATTACAATATGAAATTAATTATTATGTTTTAATTTTTTAAGCTAAGTCTACCGTCCGGGTTGCGGTTTGCTACACAAAAGGACCTAGGCACTGCACCGAACGCCGCGTTTCATTCATACGCAAATATTCAAATGGATGGCAGCCGTATTGATGGATGTGCTCTGGTGTTTTGGGAGGAAGTCACGGACGTCGATATTTGTACTGCGATAACATCACTTCAAACAGCGCATTTAGCTGAGCTTAGTGGCGGTTAGTCTTCCAAGAGTGTGTGATATATGCGGACTAGATTGTATATTGCGGCGCTACAATATTTTTTACATGTCTTAGTACAGTATTTCAGTAAAATACAGGATAATTTGTCACTCGTCTGTCTGCCCTTGTTAGTTGAGCATTTGGCTTGTGAGCAGGGTTGGTTTGTGGTTGTTTGGAATGTTGTATAGATTTTTTCAATAGTTGCTTTTAGCCGATCGCGCTGTCGCAGAATCGCCCAGACATAGACGAAGAAATAAACAACATAATTTGGACGGCAACACCGCTCCAAATGGGTAACTACATTTTGTTGTTTTTACTACATAATTAATAATCAAATTGCACGGTTCGTTTTTACGCTATGCAAAACATACTCGAACTGTTGTTAATTATGGAATTGTGTAAATGGGTTTTGCTTGTTCATCGAATTAGGTAAATAAATTTAACTGGATTCCGGTTGCGAGTGGGGTATTCTTGTAACGTATTTATGACCGGAGTGGTGGAAAATCAGCATAAATTTAGTTGAAATAAGTTTTTAACCAAATGGAGATAAATGTTACATGAAATGTTGAGAATTTATAATAATTGTAGACATTTCAAAACCGGTTCATCGCACACGTTACCGTCTCGTGGGAAAACTGGCAAGAAAAATAGGCGCGCGGCACTGTACGAACAGAGCAAAGACAGACTATACGTCACAAAAGCAATTGGAGTCATATCGCCGCTGCCAGTTGTTTCCGCCCTTGAACGCATTTTGAGCACGCTGTACAAGTTAGCGACGCTTTAATTTTTGGTTATCGAAGGGGTTTGAGCACGCTGTACAAGTTAGCGACGCTTTAATTTTTGGTTATCGAAGGGGTTTGAGATTTTTAATTATTTAGTTATTTTGTTCTGTACATTCGTGTCCCGTCTCAGAGATAGATAAACCGAAGATTGCTTTCCTTTTTAATGCCAGGAACAGAACATGATAGCTTTTGAAACCGCTGTGCCGTTTCAAGTTTTTTGGAATAAAATGCCGAAATGTGTCGCTAGCTTTGATACGTCCTCCTCTCTAAATTTCAGGACAACAGTATAGATCTCACTTCCAATCCCAGTAGTCTCAGTCGCAAATGTTTGATTCAAACTTCCAGCCCACAGTTTTTGTAAGTTAATTTTCAGATATATCAATTGCGCTTCTGGACCAGAGTTGCCGTTAGAATCGTACGTTTACTGGCTGTTGCACGAAATTCCAATGCCGCCTCCTGGCCGCAGTGTCAAATTGACTCTAGATGGTTCGGATGTTGTGTGTCAAAGACCTGGTAAGATGAGAAAGTATAGAAGTCTTTGCAGGATGCAAAGCGGTACTTAATTATACTGGAAAGCGGAACAGGATATTTATGCCAGAATCGGAATTGGAACTAAATTTTCAGCGTTCATACATTTTATACATTTTACATTCGAGTATTATTATATGAAATTAGTATGCGATGTGCTAAATCAATATATCAGTTTCAGAGTGGCAAGTGTAATGTTTCTATGATAATTACCTAATTTTTATCTTTATGCGCAATTCTTTGATGTCCAATATGTCTTAGTATTTAATGCGATGCTGGGACCTGGCCGTGGTACTGGGGCCATGGAGAGAGCTTTGCCAATGTCACGTCGTATTGGTTCCACTTGGCTCCGTTGAGGATTGCCTAGGGACATATCTACTGCGTACATGTGCTTACGCGCATATGTGTGTTTGTTTATTGTCATTTTAATTGGCTATTCAGTACGTACAAAGCTTAAAAAATTCTGTTTTGCAAATTATTCATGGTTACGGCCGTGTTAAGAACTACGGTCCACCGACACATAAGTATTCAAAAGGAAAAGTAAAAACCCAACATTCAAATGAATGGCAACAATAACAAATAAGACTGCCTGACATGCTTCATTGCATTCTCGTGCTATTTAATCTCTTCCCTCACCCGACTAGCACTTACCTTTTGAACAAATCAGAACCTGGCGTTCGAGCAGGACGCAAGTGTAAATTTTCAAAAATCATCAACATCAATCAATTCAAACACATTGCTCAACGAATAATCGAAAAAGGAAGCTCAGTAGCACCTGAAACAGCCAATTAAAATGACAATAAACAAACACACATATGCGCGTAAGCACATGTACGCAGTAGACATGTCCCTAGGCAATCCTCAACGGAGCCAAGTGGAACCAATACGACGTGACATTGGCAAACTCTTTCCATGGCCCCAGTACCACGGCCAGGTCCCAGCATCGCATTAAATACTAAGACATATTGGACATCAAAGAATTGCGCATAAAGATAAAAAATTAGGTAATTATCATAGAAACATTACACTTGCCACTCTGAAACTGATATATTGATTTAGCACATCGCATACTAATTTCATATAATAATACTCGAATGTAAAATGTATAAAATGTATGAACGCTGAAAATTTAGTTCCAATTCCGATTCTGGCATAAATATCCTGTTCCGCTTCCAGTATAATTAAGTACCGCTTTGCATCCTGCAAAGACTTCTATACTTTCTCATCTTACCAGGTCTTTGACACACAACATCCGAACCATCTAGAGTCAATTTGACACTGCGGCCAGGAGGCGGCATTGGAATTTCGTGCAACAGCCAGTAAACGTACGATTCTAACGGCAACTCTGGTCCAGAAGCGCAATTGATATATCTGAAAATTAACTTACAAAAACTGTGGGCTGGAAGTTTGAATCAAACATTTGCGACTGAGACTACTGGGATTGGAAGTGAGATCTATACTGTTGTCCTGAAATTTAGAGAGGAGGACGTATCAAAGCTAGCGACACATTTCGGCATTTTATTCCAAAAAACTTGAAACGGCACAGCGGTTTCAAAAGCTATCATGTTCTGTTCCTGGCATTAAAAAGGAAAGCAATCTTCGGTTTATCTATCTCTGAGACGGGACACGAATGTACAGAACAAAATAACTAAATAATTAAAAATCTCAAACCCCTTCGATAACCAAAAATTAAAACGTCGCTAACTTGTACAGCGTGCTCAAACCCCTTCGATAACCAAAAATTAAAGCGTCGCTAACTTGTACAGCGTGCTCAAAATGCGTTCAAGGGCGGAAACAACTGGCAGCGGCGATATGACTCCAATTGCTTTTGTGACGTATAGTCTGTCTTTGCTCTGTTCGTACAGTGCCGTGCGCCTATTTTTCTTGCCAGTTTTCCCACGAGACGGTAACGTGTGCGATGAACCGGTTTTCAAATGTCTACAATTATTATAAATTCTCAACATTTCATGTAACATTTATCTCCATTTGGTTAAAAACTTATTTCAACTAAATTTATGCTGATTTTCCACCACTCCGGTCATAAATACGTTACAAGAATACCCCACTCGCAACCGGAATCCAGTTAAATTTATTTACCTAATTCGATGAACAAGCAAAACCTATTTACACAATTCCATAATTAACAACAGTTCGAGTATGTTTTGCATAGCGTAAAAACGAACCGTGCAATTTGATTATTAACTATGTAGTAAAAACAACAAAATGTAGTTACCCATTTGGAGCGGTGTTGCCGTCCAAATTATGTTGTTTATTTCTTCGTCTATGTCTGGGCGATTCTGCGACAGCGCGATCGGCTAAAAGCAACTATTGAAAAAATCTATACAACATTCCAAACAACCACAAACCAACCCTGCTCACAAGCCAAATGCTCAACTAACAAGGGCAGACAGACGAGTGACAAATTATCCTGTATTTTACTGAAATACTGTACTAAGACATGTAAAAAATATTGTAGCGCCGCAATATACAATCTAGTCCGCATATATCACACACTCTTGGAAGACTAACCGCCACTAAGCTCAGCTAAATGCGCTGTTTGAAGTGATGTTATCGCAGTACAAATATCGACGTCCGTGACTTCCTCCCAAAACACCAGAGCACATCCATCAATACGGCTGCCATCCATTTGAATATTTGCGTATGAATGAAACGCGGCGTTCGGTGCAGTGCCTAGGTCCTTTTGTGTAGCAAACCGCAACCCGGACGGTAGACTTAGCTTAAAAAATTAAAACATAATAATTAATTTCATATTGTAATAGAAACACAGAACAAAATTATACAATTACATGCATTGTATGAATTCCGTTATACATGGCTCGGTAATACAATGAAACATTAAATACTACATACAACTGTAAAAGCACAACATAAGCCAGTCAGACAAGCGTATACCTGTAACACTTCATCACTGAACCGATATACAGGCCTGCGTTCGGGAAAGACACCAAGCAAACTCGCTCTGTACGAACGCTCCATTGGAGAAAGCGTTGAATTCGAAACGTGTGCTAAAAGAACAAAACAATTACAATTCAATCCACTAACATCCGGAAACGTCTAAAACATATGCAAACAAGAAATCCATTATCAAAAACATAAAGTGCAGATACATATTTCGCTGTTAAAATCAATTGTTAACTTACAAAATATTTCAGGCTCAAGCCCATTTTTGAAATCGAGGCCGCACACGAAGAAAAATGAAACCAACTTTTCTTCTTCAGGACCTGGAGTTGGACTATGCGACGATGGCGCGCTATCCGTAGCACGAGAACTGTTGTCTGACATTCAGAAACTTATCTGACTAAAGTGTTTACTTTTTTGGAAGTCCACTAATCCAACATTAATTTAGCACAGTTGTGCGAATATTCATTCCTCATTCGTTCGAAAAATATCATGCAATGACATAAAATACACATGTTCTGTTTTATTCTGCAAATCAAATTTAAAATTATTTAATTTAAATAACTTGCTACTGAGGCACTTGTCTAATCACAGATTCCAGACAATAGAACTAGCCGTCGAGCTGCTATGTATACTTTTTCTGCCGAATACGATGCATAATCATAGGAAATACTAGCTAAGTTGTTAATTAACCTCAGTTACTATTTGAAATGGCAGCTAAAATGTTTCAAGGATAGTATTTAAAAGTAAAGTGATCACTATTTGAATATCGTTTTGATTGGAAAATTTTGGTGGTAACTTCTTGTACTGATTCTTACTGACTGTAATTATTACAAATATTCTGCAGGTAGAATAATGAATTAAATTAGCGCTCTTCTAGACTTCCCTGAAAGATAGAATACGACTTCCGCTATTGGTGTTAAAAGTCAAGCCAGGGGTTCAAGGGCGGTTTCAAACCCGGTGAAACATTCAAGGTAAAACCAATCTGTACAAGTTACAGGACTTTAAAAGTTCCGCATGCCGGATTTTTGGCTTTTCCTGACTGCACAAGCTGAGTCAAAATTCGACTCCGCCAGAGTCAAATTCGATTCACTGAGTAGCATGATTGACTCTGGCGAAGTCGAATTTTGACTCAGTTTGTGTAGTCAGGAAAAGCCTATTTCAGAGAGAGTCGATTTGACTCATCATTTTTTTGAAGTGTACCGGAGAGGACGAGGCGCCGCCGACCCCCTCTTTCGGTAAAAGTTTTGACAAGCAGTAAACGTGTTTATCTTGTATTAAATATAACCACGGTCCATATGGCTGTGGCTGCTATACAACTGTAATTCAGTTAGAACTTGTAAAATTATTTTTCGAAATGGTAAATTTTCTATTAATGGCTAAAATTTTTGCTATAAACTACAATTTGCTGATTTTTAGTTCGCACTTTCTGGGCTTTAGATCGAATTCCACTTACGTAGATATTTTTGCTTGGCTGAAGCCGTAAAAATAGCTTTTAACACCATGATTAATTTTACTGTAATGGATCATCCACGTAATACTGTCTACGCTACTGTAAAAAATTGTCCACACACCTGGCATTAAGGGCGGGACAAAACGACAATGTTCTTAAGCTATAAAGACTTTACAGAAGGTGTAACTAGATAGTGTGTTTTGAAAGCAGGTCCTTCGAAGGGACTAAAGACAATGTAGACACTGTCTGGACACAGTGTCCGAAAAACAGTGCTCCCTCGCACACTCTCTGTATAATTGGAAAGCAAACTTCCTTCCGACAACCTTTGCCGTACGAAGGAGGCTGGCCCCTTCCTGACTGACGACGAAAAAATCGCCCCCCCTATAAAGAACTAAAAAAAAATCTAGGTTGGGCACGGCAGCGAGGCGGGACAACAGAGGGGGCGCGAGAGGAGTGCGCGATGAGAGAGGGGGGTGCACGGAGTAAAAGAGGGACATGTAGATGTGAAATAGGGAAAGAACAAAATTAGAGACAGGGGCGCGGGCACGGGGGGAAAAATCTCAGCAGGAACGAAGACAGAAAAAAGAGAACACCTACCAAAGAAAATCCATAGGTGTCCCATGCATAGAACAGGGTTGGAACAGTGGTATAAGCATATTCCTAAACCTAAGCCAAGCCTAAGCCTTAGAGTAAGGATGAGCCTATTTCTAAGCCTAAGCCTAAGCAAAAACGTTAGTCTAAATGTTAACTCTATTAGCCCCGCTGGAAAACGATCCGGCCCTGTTCTATACATTGGCCACATAGGTTTTCATATGAAAGCATTTTATATTTCTATGAAACGTATTATTTTCGTTCGCTTCAGTGCCTTGTGCTTTCATGTCAACAGAAAAGAGTTCCGTGGGTCAGAAAATACAATATGTCATGTCACAAGGATTGTAAGAGATATCTGTACGGCGCTGTGCGGTGCCATGATCTCGCTTGTAAATGAATCGAAAGGACTTTCAAGCTCCATAATCCTATTTGGTCCCTTTAGCGTGTTTATGCGTCGTCCACTGTATCGTGGATGTCCATACCTCTGTGATTC
>JASANG010001344.1:0-10505 GCA_030248215.1 Enoplolaimus lenunculus
ATCGCCCTAATGTCATCCTTCCCTCAGACTCTATATACGTAAGTCATTTTACGTTCCAAGATGAAAGAACCACATGAAATATACTTACGCTTAATCGTACAAACATCAGCTCATGCGTTATTTTTAGTGTCTTTAAACGTTTTAGCGGCAGGTCAAAAAGCTTCTGACGAACGACGGACTGGTAATATTTCTGAAAAGCCAATTTTCCACAAAAATCCTTCCCTACAAAAAAATCGGTTAGCAGAAACCTTACAATTTTTTACAAAGTCTTCTCAGCGGTGAACTGTCAGATAACGATCCTCTCATTTTTATTCTCAAAAAATAGCTATAAATGTATATCAAAGTCAAAAAACTAAGCATTGTAACATTAAACTGCTTTCCATACACAAAATCTGCCTGAAGTACCGAATTTACGACTGTAATTCCAACTAAATATGTAAAGAAGAAATGTTTTCAATATCATTCTGAATTATAAAAACTTTCTCTGCAATAAGTACAATTTGAAAAAAGACCAAAAACCTCAAAAGGAACAGCTCTGAAATTTACAAAAATAACATAACATTGAAAATACCAAATCTACTAAGCAAAAATAATGTATAATTTATAAATGAATATTTCTGACCTGAGATTTGAACTGCAGAGTTTTTCTTTCGTCAACTCCAGCTAATTACATAATTCATTTCTTTGTTACGCATCCGGATATTTCTCGTACCCCTTGAAGTATCCAGTGCCATTAGTAAAATTAGAACATGTGTGTCGTTATTTTGAGTCTGAAGTGTTTTGCGAGTATACCCTTGTAACAACGCGTAAGTAAACTCTCCAAATTTTTAATATAAGAGTCTACTGCCACTTTGTAGATTGTAATGTTTCTAGTGAACAGTCAGCTAACAGTAGTATCTATCGATATAAAAACATGTTCTATTGCGTAATTATTTGTACGCAAACTCTGTTTACTGCCCAATATAAAGTTAGACTTGGACATAAGCCAACGTAGCCTAAAAATGCCCTGAGTCTAAAGCTAACTATGAGGTGTGGTGAAAATATAAATACTGTAGGGAGACTGTCTTCCTGTAAATTATATTAAAACCATTGTCGAACGGGGCAAATCCAAACCAAGTACTTAGGTATATCATAAATGAAAAGGTATGGTCTATAAATGACATATTTGGACAAATATCTTGAATATCTGTGATTCAAATAGTCGAAATATCTGATGCCCATTACTTCCTGTAAATATTGGTAACTACTTTTGACTTCTTTCTGTAGGTCTGCCGATTGTACACTACGCTTCGTAGGCAGTTGAACGTGATAACCCGAGCACCTTTTAAGTTACCTAATGGTTGACACAAATTTCTATTATAGAAAATATCTAAATAAGATAATCTTTAACTGCCTAGAATAATTTGTCAGGTTCACCCTCATCTATACAGATAGGTAAAACAGAATAGAGGTACATTACGTTAATTTGTTCGACAGCTTTAAGCAAGTACATAAAAGATTAACCCCTTCTCACATCAGTTGCCCATAATAAGTCTAGCGGCGATGTATATACGTTAAATAACATATATCGCACAGTGTTTAACAATTCGTACACGTATACATAGTACTAAACGCAGCCACAAGACTTGATATTCCCCTCGGGGCTCGAGCGTGTAAGCTCCCAGCCGAGTGGCGATGGAGCAACACGGCCTCCCACTCCAGTCTCTGCAATCGAATCCTAGCATAAAAGTAGGTCTCAGGGGGAAATAGAAATATTCATGTGAGAAGTTAACTATAGTGATAAGTTTGCCAATCTTCGTAATTAGTGCGCGCAAATTGATGGGGAAAAGTTTTTGTTTTTATGTACTCTTGCGTTAAGCTGTCGGTTAACGTATGACCTCTACTCAGTTTTACCTCTATGTATACTAACCTCACAACTTAGGCATTTTGTTAAGATTATTGTATATTTTTTTGATAATAGAAATTTTGTGTTAACTATACGGTAACTTAAAAGTGCTCGGGGTATTCAACTGCCTAGAGCGTGTACCGTCGTACTGCAAGAGCTCAAACTGGTCCATCTTTACAGTAGTATATATTAATTTCGATTTCAAATTATATATTTTGCCATATTTGTCCAAAATATGTCATTTTATAGACCATACCTTTCATTTACTATATACTAGATTCTTGCCCCGTTTGACAATGGTTTTAGATAAATAGATATAAGACATCTCCCTACAGTATTTATATTTTCACACACCTCATAGTTAACTCAGGCGTAGGCTAACTTATTCGTTAAATCCAAGTAAAAATGGGCGCAAAAATGTTTGTACAGTACCACGAAAAAGAGGAACATTGTTTTTTATAATAATAGATATAGGCCCCGTCGTGACTGTGCATGAAAGCATACCCCCGAGTGTCCAAACTGCAGTTGCTCAGACTGAAAGTTTGGAATCTTCTTACGCGTTGTATTAGAATACTCGCGAAATGTTTAGATTTTTTTTTAAACTACATATCATCATATCGCATGATATTTTTTCGGTACGAAAAATATCCGATACCGTACAAACGAATTATGTGGAGCTGACTGAAACTGCATTCAAATCTCAGTTGAAAATATTGATCTAAATTATTGATTTTTGTCAGACACTCGGTATTCAATGTTAATGTTTTTGTAAAATTATGTTTGAATTTGGTCTTTTTTTCAAATTGTAATTATTGCCACAGAAAGTTTGAATTCAGAATAGATTGAAAACATTTCTTTTTTTAGTTGGATACAGTCGTAAAACTCGGTCTTTCGGCGGATTTTGTGTATGGAAAGCAGTTTAATGTTACAATGCCTCGTCTTTTGACTCTATATACGTAAGTCATTTTACGTTCCAAGATGAAAGAACCACATGAAATATACTTACGCTTAATCGTACAAACATCAGCTCATGCTATTTTTAGTGTTGAAACGTTTTAGCGGCAGGTCAAAAAGCTTCTGACGACGACGGACTGGTAAATATTCTGAAACGCAATTTTCCACAAAAAAATTTTCTGACAAAAATTGTTAAGCAGAAACCTTACAATTTTTTACAAAAACTTTCTCAGCGGTGAAAATTGTTAGATAACGATCCTCTCATTTTATCTCAAAAAATACCTATAACGTATATCAAAGTCAAAAGACGAGGCATTGTAACATTAAACTGCTTTCCATACACAAAATCCGCCGAAAGACCGAGTTTACGACTGTATCCAACTAGATGTAAAGAAAAGAAATGTTTTCAATATTATTCTGAATTATAAAAACTTTTCTGGCAATAAGTACAATTTGAAAAAAGACCAAAGTCAAACAGCTCTAAATTTACAAAAACATAACATTGAAAATACCAAATCTACTAACAAAAATACTGAATAATTTAGATCAATATTTTGACTGAGATTTGAATGCAGAGTTTTTTCGTCAGCTCCAGCTAATTACATAATTCATTTTTGTTACGTATCCGGATATTTTTCGTACCCGGATATCCAGTGCCGATTAGTAATGAGAACCGTGTGTCGTTATTTTGAGTCTGAAGCGTTTCGCGAGTATACCTTAATACAACGCGTAAGAAGATTCCAAAATTTTTAGTATAGAGTCAACTGCCACTTTGGACACTCGGGGTATGTTTCATGCACAGTCACAACAGTATATCTATCTATATAAAAACAATGTTCCTATTTGCGTAATTATTGTACGGAACTTGTTTACCGCCCAATATAAAGTTACTTGGACATAACGAACGTAGCCTACGCCTGAGTCTAAGCCTAACTATGAGGTGTGTGAAAATATAAATACTGTAGGGAGACTGTCTTCCTGTATTATATTAAAACCATTG
Source organism: Enoplolaimus lenunculus (assembly GCA_030248215.1). NCBI lineage: Eukaryota > Metazoa > Nematoda > Enoplea > Enoplida > Thoracostomopsidae > Enoplolaimus > Enoplolaimus lenunculus. The sequence continues at coordinate 3,840 of JASANG010001344.1, forward strand.
TCGAACGGGGCAATTCAAAACGAAGTACTTAGGTATATCATAAATGAAAGGTATGGTCTATAAATGACATATTTGGACAAATATCGGCAAATATTCGTGATTCAAATAGTCGAAATATCTGATGCCCATTACTTCCTGTAAATATTGGATGACTTTTGACTTCTTTCTGTAGGTCTGCCGACGGTACACTACGCTTCTAGGCAGTTGAACGTGATACCCCGAGCACCTTTTAAGTTACCGTATGGTTGACACAAATTTCTATTATAGAAAATATCTTTATAAATTAGATAATCTTTAAATGCCTAAGTAATAATTTGTCAGGTTCACCCTCATCTATACATAGAGGTAAAACAGAGTAGAGGTACATTACGTTAATTTGTTCGACAGCTTTAACGCAAGTACATAAAAGATTAACCCCTTCTCACATTGAGTTGCCGATAGGCAACTCAGCGCGATGTATATACGTTAAATAATATATATCGCACAGTGTTTAACAATTGCAGCACGTATACATAGTACTAAACCACCACAAGACTTGAGATCCCCCTCGGGCTCGAGCGTCAAGCTCCTATAGCTGAGTGGTGATGGTATATGCCTCCCACTCCAGTCTCTGCAATTCGAATCCTAGCATAAAAGTAGGTCTCAGGGGAAATAGAAAATATTCATGTGAGAAAGGCTTAACTATAAGCGCAAAAAATGATAAAGTTTGCCAATCTTCGTACTAAAATCATTAAATATCGACATATGTCGTGCTCGACAAATTCATGGCAAAGTTTTTATTTTAATACTTCACACAACAAATCGCATTGTACAAAAGCATGCAAAAATGAACAAAAGTATATATATGCATTCATAGCGTGTTTCTAGTGAAAATCAGTGTCCGTTTCTGAATTAGAAATATCGAAAGTTCCAATATTTGTATGTTCATATTTTGTCGCAAATCGCTAAATATTACCGTTGTTACAATTTGAACTAAAAATAACAAAATTCATTAAATATTGTAAACTTTTCGGTGTGTCCGTCACTTGTTCACAAACTTTTAGAAAAAACCGCCGAATGTTTACAGACTTCATCTGTATTAGAAGACAAATAAAGCAGTTTGAAACTTTTACATTTAAATATGCGTTTTCCGTTTTCCCTATTTTGATCACTGTCCGGTTCCGTTTGTTTTACTATCCGTTTAAACTATGGTAATCAAATTTCTTCAGATCTGATAATAATGCAAAATTGATTTGGAGGATTTTTGTATCAAACCAGTATCAAAAAAGAATGGCCTTTAAAAGATGACAGAATAGTCTATGTTAAGCACACGCTAGACCCGGCTCAGAATAGAAAAACATAGTTGTTTCATGCACGGTAACACGCAACTGCGACATACAGTGTTATAATTGTATGCCTACTTCTTTACCTGAGACTGGCAACGGAAAGAACCGACATTTTTACAACTAATTTTACACTTTAATCCATAGTGAGAATAGCGGCGCTATATTGGTTTGATAATAACAATGTGCAATATGAAGCCTCGTATGGTAATTATGGCATGGAATTATAGCATTTATAGCCAATGTTACTCTGAGGGGCGTCCCGTTTTCCCGCGGGACAGGCAACAGTTCAGCACTCATGCCCGTATATTTGTGCTGCGACGGATGGACAACTTCGAGCCTCTATGGTTTTGTAGGGTGGGCTGGGATAGCTTTGAGCGTGTATTCTCGTTGGGTTAGCCGAGACAGCCGGGAAGGCTTCGAGCATGTCTTCTTGCTAGGTCGGCCAGGTCAGCCGGGATAACTTCGAACCTGTGGTATGGCTGGGCTGGTCGGGACAGACGAAACAGTTTCAAGCCTATGTATTTGCTGGGTTGGGCGGAACAACTGGAACACCTTCGAGCGTGTGTTTTCGTTGGGTTGGCCGGAACAGCCGGGATAGCGAAGGTAAGCAGTAAACAGTGCGCAACCGGAGGTGAACAACCGGAGCCATCAACGCAGTTCGTAAAACGTTAGTCAATAAAAATATGTTAAACTGGTGTTTATCATTTCATCGCAAATTTGTTTTGAAGCATCTTCCAAAATTCCCTAAATCTTCGACTAAAATTTTCCAGGAGCAGGAGCTGAAGGTCAATTTTGTGCAGAAGCCTTAGGCAGGCCTCCGATTGTACAACTGCAACCACGATTTGAACAACAAACGTAACTGATCTGTATTTTTTAAGGCTGAGTAAATTTGTTCTTTTTCTGTGTTGATGTGTAATCAATTCAATCAACATTTACAAGATAAAATAGTGCTTGTTGGGTTACCAGGAAAAACTAAATTTTGTTATATGTGCCAATACTAATAAAAATTGATATTTTACCTAATAAAACCTGTACAAAGGAATGTCGAAAGATTTTGGTATTTGGAGAATGTTTTTGTTTGGCAAGTTAATAGGTTAATGCACTGGAAATGCTCATCTATAAACATTTAAGCAAATATTGGAATACGTTCATACTATATATTTTGCTGGTTTGCACTCCGGGTATATTGCTGTCCCGTGGGTAAATGAAGCGCCCTTCAGAGTAACATGGGCCGCAATTATACGTTCATTCATACATTTAAAATAAACATACAATAAAATTTAACGTATAATTATCCGTTCTCTGATTGCACATACCTCGAATTAGACAAGGTTTCAATGCTGAAACGGCTGGTTCCGTTTGCTGACTTTTTGATCGTTTTAATGTACTTGAGTTTACCAAATCACGCGAAGCAGTTTTTTCGGTTGACTGTCGGTTCAATATCCTGTAAATTTACATGGTATCAAAATACATATTGCACATCTCTCTCAGTAATAATCGGTATTTTTCATGATTATCTGGGCACTGGAGAAAATCATAAATGAGGTGATACCTGTTCCATTTAGCAGTAAGTTGGATTGATTTAAATTTCTTTTTGGGACGTTTTTTTCTTCGTGATTCTGCGCTTTCGTTACTGATATATCCGGTACTGCAATTATTCGTTGAATTAAACGTTTATTGTTTTACGTCAATAGCTTGAGCGATAATACAAGGTTATACTTAGGAATGTACTTTCAAAATTTAAGTACGATTTAACGTTTCGAACTGAAATTATTTAGTCCTGGAGTCATTTATGAGCTACAATTAGGGTTAATTAACATTTATGGACTCTAATTAGGGTTTAGGGACCCTATCCGCTTACGGTCTCTTATTAGGGATACGGACTCCAATTGGTTCGGACTCAAAATAGGGACCCCCTTCTCTTATTACCCCACACCCTCTTATTCGGGTCAATACAGTACGTAATAGCAACACATAACAAAACTGCGGTCGGCATCGGTTCGGCAAATTTTATTGCAGATAATCTGAACACAAAAACAATTTTTTACGTATTTTAATTTGAACTCAACATTAAAATAAAACATTGCTGCAAGGAAGTTAACAATGCTTAAATAATAGATTTCTAGGCTACTAACTGTGATGCTGTGTGATAATATTTCCGCTGTGGTTTCTTTGTCGCGACTACCATGAGGATTCGCGTCTTATATGCGAGACAATGCCGCCGCTGAACCGATATCAATTTTAATCCACGCTGAAAAACAAGAGTATACACTATTAGATATATACTGAAAATCCGCAAACATAAAATATTTAGAGTAGGCTTCATCCATTATGCATGAATAAAAGAAAGGTGTCGAAAGCGTTATAGTTATTCTTTGAAGCGTGCCAAATACCGACACTCTTATATTTACTATATTCTGCATTGAATTGAGTGTAATATTTACAAAGCATTTTTGGGTTATCCACGTTATACTGTCTACGCTACTGTAAAAAATTGTACCTACATGCGACTCCCTAAGTTAGTATTCATAAATTACATCTCCGAAAGTCATCCTCACTATGTGTACACCCGGATAACAACACAATGTCCGCCTAAACGGCGTTGTGTTGACAATACTTGTAATATTATCTGTTTCTTGCTATATTCATTTGTATATACAATTTCGGCAATAACTCACTGTGAAATATTGTGCTTGTGTTCTAATCACTAGTGTCAGGGACACGGCACTTTCTAGCCCCGTAATCATGGTCTAGGGATCGCTGTATTCTACCTTGGAATTGCCATTAGTATTGTTGCTGCCATTATTGCGTGTTATTAACATTATCATTGTTATTACTATTGCTATAATTTTACACTAAGTGAGTTGGTTGTTCTTACTATATATGTATCTGTTTCGCCAATTTTTGTTCCATGCAAATTTTGTGCCTCCCTCTTTCCATGGTTTTCGCTTATGCAAAACTGGTTTGATGACGGTTGACTAGAACTCTTTCGATTAGATGTGTAGGATTACGTATTCACTCCAATATTTCAATTCCGTCCTGCTCTCTCGAGGATGGATATTAAGACGCAATAAAATTCACATGTAATTATCAGTAAGAATGCAGGGGCATCGGTTAGTGAAGACGTTGAAAGGGAGGGCAACCTCTTCTTCCCTAAAAACACCTGGCAAAATTTGCTTTGCCTTGTTTTATCGCCGGCGCTCGTCCGACATCTAATTCATGAGCCTTATTTAACGTTAGGGGCTTGATTACCTTTGACCGTTACAGCACGGAGATAACATTATGACTTGCCCGAGATGCTTCCAAAGGTGCAAATGTTTACGAGGAGGGCCGTATAAACCTTAGTCCGTGCCCGAACATAAAAGGATACGTTACTCACTCGGGGACCATTACCATAGCGTTGCTCGTGCACCGGGATGCATAGGCTAAGGACAACAACGTCTAGTCTAAGTCGCTGATCCTAAATTGCGCCTCAACGTAGCCCCAGTTCGTTTTGCCGCACTCTTTTCTTGACTCAGTATTACGCGTGATATTTTGAGTTTTACGGGATCTACGCAGGCCAGGAGTGCAGTTTGACACGACGCCGCAGCGTTTACGATCGTTAGACAGGGTAATTAACGACCAATGTACGTAAGAATTTTAAAGATGTATAACATCCATTCGGCTCGAGCAAGTTTCATAATAACATTGGCGAGCGATTTATTTGAATTTAAATGGGACGGCGCTCTGAAGCTTTGGATCGAAAGGGTGTTATTTTAATTGAATAAAATTTACGGAGGTTTTGACTCACTATAACAAGTTAGGGACCTGATGGTGCCGCGTGCTAAATTTTAAGAATGAGTGGGTACGCGTAGGGATCCCCCATAGAGTAAGCTACGGTTTATCGGTGGCATCGGCTTTATATTTGTCAAACTTGGGACCTGCGTTTGATGGCTTGTGTTTAGTACCTAGTTCATACGAATTCGGGGCATCTAGCAGCTGCTAAAAACATGCATTGCGAAAAAGATCACCCTAATTGGTACCATTTAACCAAGCCCGACGGAACGAGTAATAACCCTGACCGTGGATCGGAGATGGATAGCTCAGAAGTCACGCCCAATCTAAGTCTGAAGTTTTGTGTGTAGCATTTTTTGGGTCCTGAGGCGAAAAAGGTTAAAACTCGAATTTTTAGGAACAATGACGAGCCCCATGTCGTTTGGTAGAGTTCATCGCACTGAGCAATAAAAATACCATGACCAAGGGTCTGAGAAGAAAACAAGCCTGACCAGGGGTCGGAAATCATTCGTTCGAGAGTTAGAGGTATTCGTAGTTTCCAAAGTTCGGTGTGCAAAATTTACGGATCTGAGGTCGAAAAATGCCAAAGTGCAAATTTTGGAATTGAGCATCGAAATTGCTATCATTCGACGCAGCTTTTCACACTAATTAAGAAAACCATCCTGACCGGAAGTCCGGGATTAATCGTTAAAAAGTTATAAGCTTTTGAAAATCCCGGTATTTCACATGTGAGCGGTTACGGATGTCGGGTTTAAAAATGCGAAATAACGTTTTCCGGAATCTAGGGTTGGGACTGGTCCTATCCGGTTCGGCGCATCGCAATGAGTAAGAAAACCACCCTGACCGCCGTTCGGAAACCAATACTTGAAAAGTTATGACTGGTCCAAGGCCCGTGGATTCTGAATGTAAGGTATTAACAAGCTGACGTGTCAAGGATGCAAAAGCGTAGACTCTGGAGCTTAGGCGTGTTTTCAATTGGGCGAAGCTGACTGGGAAAGTGTCTCGGGAATGGTGCACGTGTAGAGGGGTGCCATCTCTTTTTCTGTCCGTTGGCGTGGCGGTTTTCGGAACTACCCGGCGTTGATTCGTTTTCAGACCCCCCTGAGCTGATCGAGAGTGTCTTAGGCGTGTATTCCTTAAGTTAGGCTGAAATCTTATTGCCAGAATCTCAGGAATGGCGCAGAAATTTTTCTTGAAACTGTCTCGGCATTTTACCATTAACTGAGGGGGTAAGGATTTGTAACGTTTTACATGTGTGTGCTTTGTATTCGTTCGATTTGCTGTTTATGCTCTCGTGCTCTTACTATCATTTTATTGGTCAGGTTGAAAAGAAACCTTAGTGAATTTTGAATTTACGGTACTTTAGCACAGCATACGCTAATTAGCTATACTGTCAAAAAATTTTAGGGTTGTAGGCATGCGCTAACCTCTAGGGTGGTGAATTCGTGAATTTAAGCTGGGTGAATAATCTAGCCGCGCATGACATAGACCATGTTCTCTAGTTTTACTGGATCCTAGCACATCTCATTTGACTTTCGTGTTTTCATTTCTGTTTTCCTTTTAATTT
>JASANG010001132.1:0-10465 GCA_030248215.1 Enoplolaimus lenunculus
TTGTTGAAACGTGGCAGATAACGGCTTCGCTTGACATTAGCAATCGTGGCTTTAAACGTTTTGTAAAATTCCTAGCCATTTTCTAGTATTATGTTCCGATGATCCGTTTTATATTACGGAACCAGACAGAGAAGGATACCTAGAACATTTAAATGCTGGAACCAGAAATCCGATTGCACTCAGGTTGCACATCAATAAAGTTTTGAGAAGTGATTGCAAAACTAATTCAACGGCATTGTAAGTTATGTACTTTTGCTGCTAACCTGTAATTGAAATTTTGCTGGCCAGAAAACGAGCTTGGACCTTCTCGGCAATATGCTGCCACATGCTTGGAATCCGTCGGTAAACTGTCATTAAATTTTCGAACATATTGAATAATATCCTGCAATGTTTATTAGTTGTTATTTGAATTACAATAAGCTTTATGCACTAATTAGTGAATACTGACAGTTACAGAGTATACAGAATTTCAGTTTGGAAGAAAACCATCATTAACCTAGCCATTTATTCCATTGTGTCACTGTCATCATATCTACGTAAGTTCTATAGATATATACGTACTTGATGCGCTAAACATTTAACAACCGTTCTCTTAATGCAACTAAGTAAAGCAGGCGCAATCACACAGAATCTCTACAAATCCTATGTACCCAAGTCACATACCGCCTGAGCAGAAAAAAATGTGCAAGTTTCCAAATAACAACGCAAATAAAAACGACTCATCAGCTCCGCTGCCTATCACTCATTATATGTAGCGTCACGCGAAAAAATCAAAAGCCATTGATTAAAACGGACAAAGAATAAATTTTAACAAGACAAGTCCATTTGCTTCAAGCAATCGCCTTGCACGAAACGAAACATACCGTAACAGTTTCAGACGAGTTATATTTAAGAAGACCAAATCGAGATTTTTGCAGTGCGCGGATTGTTGACGAACCTACTTCTGCCATAGCAAGTAATCTATAATATATATTACATAACTGTCTTGTAATACCTGATGGAATACCCGAATATATATACTAGAAGACAAACACATACGTTGAAAGCGAATACAAAACACAAAGTATAGGGCAGTGATAAACATTGCATACAATTGCAGACACAAGTTGTGGCAGCATTGACTAAATACGCTGGCTAGAAACAAGTCGTGGTCATGTTGTTTCCAATACTTCACACTAGAGATATGCCGATTAATCAGCATCTGTAATGTGAATGTCATCACTTTTCGTGAATCACGGCATTCGCACTGCAAAAAACGGCGATACATTGCCTACACAGAAACCGTTATGTTCCCTTGCGCTAGTGTTTAAAAAGATTAATTAATTTAATCTTCGCATTCATAATAATGAAAGGTAGTATCTGTAAGCATGTGAGACATGCTTGTCCGTTATGTGCACATGCAATATAGTGCATTGCACTGTATGTATGCTGGTGGCAGCATACGGTCGACAAATATAGTCGACGAAGATGGTAGTTGGACAGGCGGGCTGCGTAGCGCAGTGGTAGAGTGCTCGCTTAAGGATCCATAGGCTGAGAGTTCGATCCCCGCTCGAGCCCGCTTTTCCAGCTGCTTAGTAGAAAGGTCTAATGTCCGGTTCCTACCTAGACTGACATGGGGGCTACGCCGTGAGCGCAATGGCAAACTGCCGCGCTATGAGCACGGTATCCAGTCGAAAATAGGATGGACGGTCAACGAACGACCTTGTTGAAAATAAGGGCATGTAAGCATGTGAGACATGCTTGTCCGTTATGTGCACATGCAATATAGTGCATTGCACTGTATGTATGCTGGTGGCAGCATACGGTCGACAAATATAGTCGACGAAAATGGTAGTTGGACAGGCGGGCTACGTGGCGCAAGAGTTCATTCCCCGCTCTAGCCCGCTTTTCCAGCTGCTTAGTAGAAAGGTCTGATGTCCCGGTTCCTACCTAGACTGACAGTATCCTAGCAGTTATTAAAGCATAGTATATTAAAATTGAGACCGCCATCGGTTCGACAAGTGGAAAAATTTAAAAATAAGCATAGGCGTCCGTGTCGGCATCGACATAAAAACTTTGAATCGACACATCACTATTTCGTACTAATATAACGTGTGTGCCCCCAAATCCAGGCCATCTGACAAAATGTTGGTGACGCAAAAAGGTATAGAATCTGCTCAAAAGGTGGCGCATCCTTATCAAGGATATAATTCAGTGCAAGTACTTGAGAGAACTCCGTTAACATCCACACAAAAACAGAAAGCGTTAAAATGCAAGCACCTTTTGCACAGCAATTAACAATTTTTACGTGAAATTAACACCTAGCTATATAATTTATGTAAAAACCTAGCGCAAATTTATGTGAGAAAATAGAGATATTTCATACCATTTTTTATTTATTTGGAAATGAATTTGAAGTTGATTGATTTTTCTGTTTTTTAGATTGCTCTATTTTTATGCTTTATGCTTAATTATAATTAGCTACAGGTTTGCCTTGGTTGCTGTTTTCTCATTGTCAGTTTTATTTTGTTATGTTAAATCAGTGCTGTTTTCACGGCGTTAACGCGTTTTCAGGGTTGAGTATTATTTTTTGAAAATTTCGAAGGACGACTGGGAGTCGCATGGGAAAATGCTGGATACACTTGGTTTCTTTGACAACTGAAGCTCAAAATTGAGCACGCTTTTAAATTGTTGATTCAAAGCTTCTTTTTAGAACTTTACCATTCTGCAACGGCTTTCCTGAGATCCGCCGAAACTTGAGTCCATGAATAAAACCAAACTTTGCACCTCTTAAGTGTTGAGATCAATATTTTTAAATTGACCGATTCGGCACAAGCGTTTTCAAGTGTTTTGTAGATATAAGGACTATTGAAAATCATACTTAGACCAATAGCAAAACTATCCGGCCCTGTTCTATACAAGGCCCCAGACGCCTATGATTAAGGCAATTTTGTGATGTACAAACGTAGAAAAAATAGATGGTGCATGCAACATTTCGAAGGTTTCTTGGATGAATTTTATTATATTCAATTTTATAAATTGAAATTGATGGAGTTAAAAAATATTTAAAAATGCCTTCTGATTTTGAATCCTTTATTACTGGGATGCAAAACATGTGTAAACACTGCCCTGAATTAACAAAGTTCCTGAATAAAACACAGAAATAATTAAAAAATTGGATATAACGGCCAGCGTTATTTCTAGGTACGTAACAGTAGATTAAGCATATTCCTACTAAGGCTAAGCCTAGCAAAAAAATGTAATCTAGAATCTAAACGTACTCTTTTATAGACACAGGTCTATAACAAATATATAGCCTTCTGAGCCGTTGTTAAGCCGAAACATGTTTTATTTTGCTTTTCACATTTTTGTTAAACATCGTCCCAGAAACATGTGATGGGCAAACCAATTCGATATAAGTTCTGAATCCGTTTATGGTAACAAATGTGTCTAATCTGGTTATAATAGGCAAAATAAATTTTCCAATTGTCAACCATCTTCAGTAGCCAAAACTCATGGTCATAAAAGGTACTTTCATAGGGTGAATATTACCCCACGCTAGTCTCAACGCGTTGAATGCTATACAGCCAACTACGAGTATAAAAATAACGAGCAAAACGCACCGGCCTATAATGTTCGACAAAGCTTGTAAAATTTATTACGGCATGTTTGCTGTGGCGGATATAGAAAATTCTCACGGGGGCACTTTGTCAAGTTATAAAACGATGATTTCAATGCAAGGTTTTTCTGAGGGTAAAAATTGTGAAATAGCAACCTTACATTATATCACAAAAAAATTTCTGTCGCAGGGCGTACGCCTGCACCCAACACTTCTGTATCCGCTTGTGTTTGGTCGGGCCAATGTAACGAACAGGGCCATAAAAGTAGAATAAACATAATCCTGAGCCTTATAAGCCTATAAGCGTAAGTATGATTTTATATCTAATCCTAAACCTAAGCCTAAAACCCTATGTCTAAATAAAAAATAGTCTAAAGCTTATGCGGGGATCACGTTATGACCGGGGCAGGCGGGACACGGTTTGTCCCATGTTGATTCGACTTCATCGTTAAAATTCGGGGTCTTATATCGGGTCAGCAGACAAAGCTCGAATATCATAAGACATTAGCTTTCAAGCCACCGCTCTCAAATGATCAATGTGTACAAGGGACGGAATGTCACGTGATACTGTGGGACATTTATGCGAATATCATATGATATTCCAAAATTTCAACGAATATCATATGATATTCAGCGGTACAGTGTAACCTTTGGGTACTAATAAATGAATGAACAGTTGGACGGCAGCGGCACAAATATGCCTTAAATACCAGATATACGTCTGCAAATCCATTTCCGACACAAAATCGCTTAAAAAACACTGTCATATTTCAAAAATTCAAATTTTAAATTCTAGTATCATATGATATCCAACAGGTCAATTTGGGTATGTTACCTCAAGTATGCAGACATTTGAAAATATATCATATGATATTCGCTTACAATACGTCGAATGTCATATGATATTGAAGGACAAAAGGTGACCTACACATGGTGATAGCTGACAAATACGATTTTTTGAATACGATATGGGGTCTATTAGCAGACAAAATGTAACCCAATAGACTAATAGGGACAAAACGTGTCCCAAGCTGCCCCGGTTATAACGTGAACCCCGCATTAGGCTCAATCTATTGCAGTGCCCACAAAAAACGCTTCGCCCGTAATCTTTTACATGGGCCTTTGCCTGCATCATGATGCCTTCAAGCGATACACACTGTATGAAAAATGCAAAAAGGTTCTTTCTGTTTCACTCGTCGTATTTTCGTTTGTACGATTATCTTTCGCTCATTTTGTGTCAGTAACAGCGGTTATTGCAAATTGCAATTACTGGGCAGCAAAGTTCTAATTCTGTGAATTACCGAAAAATGCGTTTTATTTAACGTAAAAATAATTTGGTTTAAAACACTCAAAATACATTTAAGTAATATTGCTTTTTAGCATCAATAGACGCTTTTTTCCGAAAAGTGCGTTTTTTGACAATTTCGTATTGACGTCTGGTCAGCAACTAAAATAACTTTAGTTTTCACTATATTTTACAGGGAAGTTTTTACGTTCTAAAAGGGTTTTTATGGCTTGGAAACGACATTTCATTTGATCGGCAATACATCCGTACACTGCAAAAATGGTGAAACTGAGTCAAAATTCGACTCCGCCAGAGTCAAACTGAGTCGAATTTGACTCAGGCGGAGTTGAATTTTGACTCAGTTTGTGTTGTCAGGAAAAGCCTATTTCGGAGAGAGTCAATTTGACTCATCAGTTTTTTGCAGTGTATATTGTATTTTATAGCTAAATGTTCGAATATATGTATATGTATTTTTGGAATCATATATTTTATTCAAAACGAACTGTTGTTACCTCTGACTATTTGAAGCTATATACTTACTTGAATGATGTATAAAACCCGCTAGTTTCTTTGAATAGCATACTCGTATCTTAAACTCAAAAAATACATAACTCTGAAACTTTACTAAAAGTATTGTCAAAACAGCTCGCGAGTGAAAAGCCATACTTTAGTATTAATTCATAAAATAACACAACTTTTGTGAACCGTAGATATTAAAATAATCTTTTATGAGATTATTCCGAATACCGAAATGAAATCTTGGTTGCGCCACTATAATACATATATACCCGTATCAATCAATGGTCCATGTAAAACATCAGGGGCGGAACGTTCTTCAGTGGGACTGCAATAGAGTTAGGTTAAGCTTTAGACTAATTTTTAACTTGGGTTATGATTAGGTATAAGGTTATCTTACACTTAGCTAGAGGCTTAAGAATATGCTTATACTACTGTTTTGCCTCTGTTGTTTAGATTGGCCCAATCAACCAATCAAAAACTATATCGCTTTAAATAGTCGATGCATCTTGTACACATGATTTAGCCTCACACGGCAATCCTATTTCATCTTCAAGCTGTTCAATCACAAGTGTCATCCCAGCAACCGTCGATTCACACCTTTGGTACAATCGTTGGTCGGAAGTGATCAATCTTGAATCCGGATGTGTAATACGTCGCCAATCCGGATATTCCGGTGCAGATATTCGACGATTAAAAATATGCTGGGTTGTGATTAATCCTACATTACTACTGTCACTTTTACTTCTTACTGTACTTCGACGCCCGAATCGAAGTGAATTATGAACGCCGATTGGTTGAAAATTATCTTGTGGCAGTGTTCTTAGCATAATTGAAGTGTAATGTTGATGATTTGGTAGCGCAGCGGCAAGAGATAAGTGAAGAACATCAATTTTAGACATCAAATGCAATCGACGTTGTATACTTCGGATTCTGGACCGTAAAGCGTTCCGATACCGGCTACTAAAGACGTAATACACAATAAAGTTTATTGATGAATTAAATGCAACCAACGCATTATTAATGTCTGTCAGCAGATAAGCCAGTTCGATTGTCATTTTACTTCTGAAATTAAAATCATTTCATTGGTCGATTGCTAGTCGCGTCACAACTATCACTGTAAAATTTCAGTGAGTTGATTTTTAGTTTAGAATGAGTCGAATCACTCAGTTTGAGTTAGGTCTATCAGAACGCAGAATTTTGAGTTGATTCAATTCATTCTGAGTTAATTCATCAAATCACTTAACTCAGAGTGAAAATCAACTCAACTCAGAGTGAATTAATGTTTACTGATATTATATAATTCTAGATATAACCAACTCGCCAGCTGAATTGATTAATCAACTCATTGAAATTTACAGTGTACCATGTAATCAGAATCAATTTGTATTATTAAGATTTAGTGCTAAAATTGCGTTTGGCTTCTCGTTCGCGAGAATCTTTTGGCAATGCAATTAATAGCAAATATTAATTTGTTATTAATTAATTTTTTCGCTCAACCAAATATATTCGTTTGCAAGTTCTGCGTCGTTGTCAAAATTTCAGTCAACCAGTGTTTATTCGAATTCATATCTGATAAAGTTGGACACTGAACGCAAGGGTTAAACACATGATGCGGTCGGTATGTTTAAAGAGTTAAGACAAACATAACCGGCATGCATACCTAAACAAATAAGGGTCCTGCCTAATAACCGTAAGCGTAAACCTAACCGTAAACCTGAATCCTAAGGTGAACCTAAACCTGAGCCATATATAAATCTAAGACTAAATGTAACCTTAATGTAAACCTATGCCTAAACGTAAGCCTAACATATACTAAGCTTAAATCTACGCCCAACGTAAACCAAAGTCGAAATCTAAGTCTAACACACAAGCCTAAGCCTGAGCCTATGCCTAAGCTTCACAGTCTCAAGGTCTTCCATGCCACTGTCTCCCAATAATCAGACCAGCAGTCTTGACATGGGACTATACAGCAGTATTAAAATGGCCTGTGACCCAAACCTTACGGAACCAGTCTGAAAGGTCCTGGCGTACTTAGGCTAAATTAATTCACATTTGGCGTATGCTTCGACCCGATCACATAAATGCTGTAAAACGAACCTAATCTGAATAACATGAATTTTGATTTTACTGGAATGGCCAATAACATTGGTAATGACCTTGTTTATCCGAAATCGAAAAATAAGTACTTGTTTAATACTTCCTCGTGCAGAAAGTTCACTGTAAATTCCAATTAGTTGATTAATCAACTCAGTGAAAGAATTAGTTATTTCTGGTTATTTCTGAGTTAATAACAGTAGATATCAACTCACTCTGAGCTGATTCAATTCCGGGTAAGTTGAGTAATTAACTCAGAATGAATTCAATCAATTTAAAATTCTGAGTTCTGAAAGACCTAACTCAGTGCTCACGCTTCTGAGTGGATTCAACTCATTCTGAGTTGAAATCAACTCACTGGAATTTACAGCATTCCGCTACACATATATAAAGACTAAATTAGTAAAACAGACGTAAGCTTTAGACTGTAGGAGGCTTAGACTGAGTAAGTTTTGTCTGTAAAAGTTCAACGAAAAAATACACTGCAAATTTTAGTGAGTTGATTTTAACTCAAAATGAGTTGAGTCACTAAGTCTGAGTTAAGACTTTCAGAACTCAGTATTCTGAGTCAATAAATCTGACTCTGATTTAATTACTCAATTCACCCGGAATCAACTGAACTCAAAGCGGGAATCAACTCAACTCAGAGTGAGTTAATGTTGACTGTTATTAACTCAGAAATAACTAACTCTCTTTAGCTGAGTTGATTAATCAATTCGCTAAAATTTATAGTGTAAACGCGTTACCTGAACAAATTTGGATCGACCGCTTCTGCAATATTAATTACAAATGGAGTTGTATTGCAAACAACAAAAATAACAACAATTGCAACCATCATAATTGCAGTGCTGTGTTCGCCATTCTTGCGAATCGTCAATCGTTTGCGTTGTTGTTGCGCACGACGTACAATGCGAATAATTTTCCAATTCATAAATGCCAAAAACAAAAATGGAATCATAAAATGAGTTACCTGAAATTATAAAATATTGGCTGGGTTTCTGAAATCTTACTCAAGTATTTGCTAAAGTTATACTTAAGTAGTCAGTGTCTAATTAATACTGACTGCAAGATTGGCCAGATAGCAATCGCAACAACTTAATATTACACCCATAGCTGGATTAGAAACCGAAGAATTGTGTTTCGATTGCGATTGCGGCCAAGTGGATTGACTTCCGGAACCGGAAATCCCGCGGATTCGCTTACGTGATATCTCCGGCCAAAATAAATTTGGGTTTGGAATTAAATGTACATCGCGTTTTTAAGGCAACGCAAATACTGCGAAAATCGAGTTCAAATTTATATTATAGCGTAGAAGAAGAATTGTGGTTTGACCAAGTGCGAATGATGCATTCTTCAATTCTTCAACAAGAGTATGCAACTTTGGTACATTCTATGTATAAAAAACGTACCCGGCACGTGTTGCAATTTTGCCTTACCCCGTCTTTATTTAGAGGGCGTGCAACAGGTGCGAACCATGGCACTTTATGTATGTGGAGTAAAAATGCTACCGTTATCGTGTAATTTAGGGGTATTCATGTGATAGCGACCCCCTTCTAAACAGAGGGGGTCGGCCAATAACGCAACGCCCGGTGGTATATTTTGCACCGTTCGGATCCTCAAGAGTTGCACACACTTGTCATAATCCAGTCTTGGTTTGACATATCAATTGAATTATGCAGACTGGTAATTATGGCTAAAACGATACTGTAAGCGCAAGATGTGTACGGCATTGACATAATATTTTTTACAATTTAGAAGAATTTAAAAAACTGTTAAGCCTTATTAACAATTGCATGTTTTTGCTGCTAGAAGTTGCAACTGAAATTTGCACGATTAACTTTTATTTTTACATTAGCCAATGACAACGCGACTGCAATAAATTGAGTGAACTTGCATGGTTATTCGCACATGTCAACTGAATTCCTCGTTTTGATTCTTTATAAATTATTTGCAGCTGCAAGTATTTCGAGCGGAATTCTAGACAAAATTTGCAAGTGCAAGTTGAAGCTGCAAGTTCTCGCAACAAAAACTTGCACGTGTGAATAGGACTTTACACAACTCCTAATTTTCCAAATACTTACCCAATAGAATCCGGTAACATACACGGTAAAATACGATTCGTCTGCGCGTAAATTAAACTCCAACTGTGGTCGAATCAGCTAAGAGGTTGACATAGCGGCGCTCTCCCATTGGTCAATCGTTGTAGACAAACTCGCATTCCTATTGGTCACTGAAACTATCTCCGGCATGCGAACCAGCGTTTTACCCCGGCGAACAAAGTGACGAATAGTTAATATAACTCGACGGTGGGAATTGTTCGGTCGCAGAATTGGTTCCACCGCTTTCACCATAGCCATCGACCCGTGAGTTTTTCGAGTTTCCACCTCAGTTGCGTCTGCTGGTACGTCATTGTCATACGGTATTAAGATTGGTTTATCCCAAATGACTCGAAATTCCCAAAATCGAGGTAAATTATAGCATATGGACGCAAATGCAACCACTAACAAAGACAGCCGCGCTTTGCGAACAGTACAAAATTGACGGGCTTTGAGCCGATGAGCAACTGCAATATAGCGTTCAATTGTAATCGTTACCAGAAGCCAAAACAGAACCCGTTTGTGCAATCATACACAACGGATATACAACGACAGGAATGTATAGAATGTAAAGCTCAAGACACGCGTTGCTTGCAATCACACTGAATCCTTGTGTTACGTACGCAGCGAACGAGAGTACAATAAGAATCGTGTCAACGATGCTCAGGCCGACGAGTAAAATTGCAATCGAACTGGCCCATTGAACGACGGAAAATAATTATTCAAGATTAGTTCTGTTGAAAAAATAGAGTGCTACTTTAAGCCCTGCTTTTAGGATGCTGTGGACAACAGGTTTTTAAAAAAGCATTTACCGAATACGGAGAAACTCTAAAAAATGTATCGCTTGCGTAGAAAATTGCTATTTTAATACGA